>KZ118968.1:9718-20790 GCA_002153405.1 Mycosphaerella populi pn0402 | reverse complement strand
TGTCGGGGAAGAAACCGTCTTGCGCGTTATTTTTTGTATTTAGTTACATTGCGGAACAGTTTTAAACTTTCCACTAGAGGCGGTAGGAGTGGGTAGAAATACTCCATATCCGTAAGTCCGTCAGAACTCTAGCTCTAGGGAATATACCCACCTTTATGGTAACATTCGTTTTGGTTTTACGGACCACCTCTAGGTCCTGTATGGTGTCAAAGATTACAGTGTGCCTATGGAGCCGACTGGACGGAGTTCGGATCACACTAATCGAGAACAGGATGTACGGAGTCTCCATTCCCAAGATTCCCAAGGCGTGATCGGGGGAGCACTTCAGGGGCAAGTCGAGGAGCGCTTAGGGCCACACCACCAAAAGCCAGTCGACAGCACGGTCGACAGCACGGTAGTGGCGTCTCTCGTAACCTTGATCCAAGTCTGAGAAGAACGGCGATATGAGTCGATAAGTGGTTGTGGTTGGTTCCATGAGAGCCGGGGTTAGCCTATGGAGACGGTAGATCACAAAATGAACCGTGAGCTCCCCGCGAGGCTTGGAGTTGCCATGGGCCTAGAAGTAGGAGTATAAGCTGTCGCAAGAAGCAAGGCGATCGCCGTTGAGACCGTTGGTCTATCGATGAGCCCAACGTGCCATGCAAAAGAATCGTGACCACCCAGAACGTGGTGGTTCATCGACAATGCAGGTTTCCCGTCTGGGCTTTAGCTGAAGCCCCAAGTGGGGGGGCAAGTCCCGGCTCGACGCTTTTTTTTACCCCTGAATGTTCGTGACAGCAATTGAGGAGCTGAACGGGCAATTGGGGTCTCGACGCCTGGAGCTGCACCCAGAAGTCTTGAGTTCGTGGATCCAGGGCGCCACTGTAAACTAAAACCCATTGGTCACCACTTCCTCCGCATCACAGTATCCTGGGATTTCCTTTCCTTTCACCCACTCCTTTTCTTCTTTCCTTTTCCCTTCTCGCGCCGCAGAGACGGACGCTATGAGCAGGCTGTTTCTCAATCTCTAATCCAAAATCAAAAAAAAGACCCGCTTTCCAGCGATACTTTGTTTCCCCCCCTCCCTCCTTCGATTTCAATTCTGTCCTGAAGTTTCCCCTGTCCGTCCTCCAGTAGTGACGAACAGCTCTAGCGACACTCACACTGGCTGCGAGCTTGTCGCCATTTGATCATCCTCTCGTTTCCACTGCTCCCGCAGTCTCGACTTTCGTTTCGTCTTTCGCAACACACCGGCCAATTGTCTGTAACTAGACCGCACAGTTGGGGATATTCAATATACTTCAAGTATACTTCAAGTTTGGACTACATAGCCTGCGACCGTTGGGACTCTTTGGAACTCTCCGTGGAATTGGAAATCTGTGAGTGGTAGCACCTCGTGGTAGCGGTACACAAACTCCTGACCGAGTAGACGTGTAAACTAAAGCGGCACAAAAGACTAAAAGAACTAATGGAGTCTGCGACCACAGGAAAACAAACATCCAAACGTAAACGCCAACAGCCAAGAGGGGACAAGTGCAGCCACTAAAATGGCAACCTCTCCTTCCAGCGGCGTTCCTGAAACGCCTACCGACTCATCGCTCCAAACCCAGCATCGCTCGTCGCTTGGTTTCCTCCGTCGTGCCAAATCCACCGAACCCCTGGGCGAAGTCCGCAAATCCTCTTCCGGCCGCAAGAAAATGTCCAAGGCCCAGTTGATGGAGGAAGAGTTGCGCCGCCAGCGCGAATCGTATGCCCCGAAAGTACCTCCCCGCCTCCCTGATCTATCGCCCACCCCGCAACTCGAGACCTTTGGTGGTGAGGAACGCGACACCCTGGGCGTGCACCCTTCCATCCCCCGTCCTCACTCTGGAGTGGCGTCTCAGGTTTCTTCTCCAATGGCTGATTTCGACCCTTATGCGAGATCCGAAAGCATGACCCATCGCGGACGCTACAGCTACGCCAGTAGTGCCGTGAGCACCGTCAACAGCCCTCGCCGCGTCCGCCGTCGCAAGGATCCTACCCCTTACAAGTGAGTTTTTTTTTTTTCCTTCTTTTTTTCTTTTTCTTTTTCTTTTTCTCTTTTCTTTTCTTTTCTTTTGGAATTGTCTATTCATGTTTGGTTAATGGGTTGCTAATCAACGATATAGCGTTCTCGTGGTTGGCGCACGCAATGCTGGTAAAACCGAGTTCCTCAACTTTCTCCGCAAGGCCTTGACCATGCCCGCGCACAAGCATCCCACGCGAACTCCCGAAGAGCTCGAGGAGCTCCAGCGCCAAACCTCCGCCTTCGAGGGATTTACTTCTTCGTACCTGGAGACCGAAATCGACAGTGAACGAGTTGGCCTGACCCTGTGGGACTCCAACGGCCTGGAGCGCAACATCGTGGACCTGCAGATGCGCGGCGTAACCGGTTTCCTCGAGAGCAAGTTCGAGGAGACTCTGGCTGAAGAGATGAAGGTTGTCCGCTCCCCCGGCGCCCGCGACACCCACATCCACTGCACCTTCCTCCTCCTCGACCCTGTTCGTTTGGACGAGAACTTTGCCGCTGCAGAGCGTGCGAAGAGTGGAAAGCGCAAGGAGACCGACACTCCGGTGACGGGTATTCTGGACCAACACCTCGACCTGGATGTGCTGCGCACTATGCTGGGCAAAACTACTGTGGTGCCGGTCATCAGCAAGGCTGATACGATCACCTCTGCTCACATGAGCTACCTGCGCAAGGCTGTTTGGGACAGCTTGAAACAAGCTAACCTCGACCCGCTTGAGATTCTGACTCTCGAGGACCCCGAGGAAGAAGATGAGTACACCGATTCGGAAAGTGTAGAGGAATCCCTACAGCAAGAGACCGAGCCTACTGAGCCTACTGAGCCCACTGAGCCCACCTCACTCGAAACTACTGAAAATGCGGAGGCCGACGAATCTCAGAAGGATGAAGCTGAAGAAACTAAAGAAGAGACGAAGGACGAACCAACTCCAGCTGCACCGCAGGAGGTCCCTGAATCGCCCAAGACTGCCCCTGCCAACCCTCATGTGCCATTCTCGATCCTTTCTCCTGATCCTCACTCGCTTTCATCGAATGAAGAGCCGCTGGGCCGTCGGTTCCCCTGGGGTTTTGCGGACCCGTACAATGCTGACCACTGCGACTTTGTGCGCCTGAAGGATGCTGTCTTCAGCGAGTGGCGCTCCGAGCTGCGTGAGGCGAGTCGTGTGGTCTGGTACGAACGCTGGAGAACCAACCGCCTGAAGAGCAACGGACAGCCTGTGCCCGCTCCTCGCCAGTCTTACGGTGGACGCATGGGACCTGCCCGTGATGGTCGTCGCACACGCTGAACAGTTTCTATTTTTCTTTATCGCAGTTGTTCCCGTTACCTGTTCGCATAGCTTGCTCGTTCGCACATACCCCACCCCCCCATTTCTTGTCGCAGCCCTCCCGGTCGTGGATTATTTTCTTTCTTCCTTGTTCTTTTTGCTTCTTTTTTCCCCTTTCGCGCAGACCAAATGTGTTACATCAAGAGTCTTCAAGCGCTGTACTCCAGCTTGTATGTTTGCTTACCATGATAATTCTATTTTGAGTGGACGTGATGCTATAGTATATAAGTAGGTTAGTAGATGCTGATCGTGTACTCCGTACTATTCACTTTCCTCGGCTCGATTACCCAGGGAAAAATGGCCGCATAAGGCTCGGCCGCCTCCCACATGCAGTGCCCAGATCCACGCAGCGCTAGCATGCATCAAAGCACAGCAGCTGGGCAATCCTAAGCCAATGGCGAGCACTGATTGCGGCTTTCGGGGGGCGATCGCGGCTCCAACGGGAGGGGAGCGTGTCCAAGGGTGCAGAACCCTGAAACTGGCTACCATGCGGCGGCTAGACCAGAAAGCAATTATAATACGAGGGTGATCACTGCATTCCCTCTCTCCATGGCACCTATTTATTAGTTCACGCCTGCGGAGGTACCTGGTGCCAGTTCTCATAAGTTCGTCTGGAGTGGGACCCCTCTTCCCCGCTCCGATCAGCCCAGCCTCCAGCATTAAACCACCTGTGTGTCACCAAACGGCTCAAACTCAACTCTTTTCTTCCTCTCTAAATACTGTGCACGGTACAGCTCAGCGGGACACGATTTAATTTCTATACATCGACTCCTGGAAACAAACATCCTGATCCGGCGCTGTCTCCACCCCCCGCTCGCTGGAACCATGGACAGTCTCCAGGTCCACGAGCCACGCCGAAGCCGCTCAAAATCCCCAGGCAGAAGCCGCGAAAGATCCGTCTCACGCGATAGTCGAGCACCGTCGCCGCCCTCGCGCGCCCACTCCCGCGATGCGCGCCCTCGCTCGTCCGCGACTGATCTCCCCAAGTCCTCCCGCGGCTATGACGCTCAGGAAGAGGCTGAGATCGAGCGCCAGTACAAGCTGATGCAGGAGGGCCGGCTGCGCGATGATCACGGTGCGAAGGTTGTGTCGCGCGCGCCGCGCAGCCCTGCACGGTACGATGTGCGCCGTGACGATTCCGATTCTGAGGAGCGTCGGCGGCGAGTCCGCAATCGGGATCGTCAGGACGACCGCGAGTCTGAGATCGAGCGCCGCCGGAGAGACGATCGCTATGAGGTTTCGGGCGATGAGCGCGATTTGAGGACTATCCAGCCCCGTGAGTATACTGGTCATTCGTCTCGGCTGCAGACGCAGTCTTCTACCAGTGGCCGCAATGGTGGTGGTGGTGTGGTGGTAGTAGCCGACGACATGATTCTGATTCGGACGAGTCGATCGATGACGACCTTGCTTATGGCGACCACGAGCCGGGGAGTCACCCCAGCTATGCCAGGCCTGGGAAGTACCAGTATGCGCAGCCGAATCAATATTTGCCCAGCCAGCCCATTGACCCGCGGCATTCGCAATCGCGAGTCGAAGTTCCCTCTGGGTGGGCGCCAGTCCCGGAGTGCGAACAGCCTGGTTTTGTGCCTCCGTCGTCCCAGGCTGGTGGTATGCCTGGCACGTTTCCTGCGGCTTACCCTGATGTGCCGCCGCCATCGGGCTCCTCATTCCCGGCCCCGCAGTATGCACAGCAATACCCGCACGCATCGAATGGGGGTTATGCGCCTTCGCAGTATCGTGCGCCTCTCGGGACTGAGGCTGCTTACCCGCCTCAGACGGGGGCTTATGCTAATCCGGGGCAGTATCAGTACCAGCAGGTAGACGGGGCCAATGTTAAATATGGGTCGAAGTCTGGGCCAAAGATTCCATATACTGCGTCTGCCAATGAGCAATTCTCGAAGACGGGGGTTCCTGATCACTATGCCGCTAAGCAGCCTGAACAAGCTATTTATCCGTATCGGTATGCCAATGAGCCCCAATTCTCCGACAAGCAATCGTCCCAGTCGCATTCGCGAGCTCGATCTCACTCCTCGGTCTCCCAGCAGCCTCAAGAGCAGCAGCAGCAGTTCTTGGAGATCGCGCCTGGCGGCAGGCGATCTAGCGGTCGTCCCCACAGTCTGTCGGTCACTACTGGGGGCAATCTGGCTGTTGGCGGGCCCCCGGTTCACGGTGGTCATCCACCTGCTAGCCCTCTGCTTGAACCTTATCATGGCACGTACCAGTCAATGTCCCCGATGCCCTCTCCGATTATGGTCCCCTCAATTCGCGACGAAGACATATCCGATATCGAAGGACTAGACGGCCACTCCTCAACCTCTGAATCACGACGACGGAAGAAGCACTCACGCACCAAGTCATCCAGCGAGAGGGATAGAGACAGCGACTACCGAAGCAGCAAAGAGAAGCTGAGCGACCGTGACCGCGACCGCGACCGCAAGGAAGGAACATCCCGCCGCAGACCGACCGTCGGCACCTCCAGCCACGGCCATGGACACGGGCACAGCGACTCTCACTCGTCTCTGACAGCAGATGGCAAGGACTCGCTGATCCTTGTCTCCCCCACAACCGGTCGCAAGCGCGTGTCGTTTTACGACGCAGGCCACGATGCAGATACCATGCAAGAAGCCCTCAATCATACCCGCAACATCGACAACAAAGCCATCACAACCGTCCTCCCGCATCTAACCAGCGACGAAATCCTCCTCCTCCGCTCTGAATACAAAGCCCGCGTCAAGGTCCACGGCAAGGGCATCAACCTGGCCAAACACCTCCGCCTCAAACTCGGCAACTCCAGCTTCGGGAAAGTCGCCTACGCAACCGCCCTCGGCCGCTGGGAATCAGAAGCCTACTGGGCAAACTGTTACTACCAGGCTGGTACCTCTCGCCGTGAATTGCTCATCGAGTCGCTGATCGGGCGCTCCAACACTGCTATCCGCGAGATCAAGGCCTGTTTCCGAGACACGCGGTATGGGGACAGCCTCGAGCGCTGCATGAGGTCTGAACTTAGGGCTGATAAGTTCCGTGTCGCTGTGCTGCTGGCTTTGGAAGAGCGCCGCCAGGATGATCGTGAGCCGCTGGATTCGCGGCTTGTAAGGGAGGACGTGACGGATCTGCATCGGGCGCTTGTCTCGCGGGAGGGCGGCGAGACGGCCATGATCAATATTATTGTTGTGCGCAGCGACTCGCATTTGAGGGAGGTGCTGCGTGCGTACGAGAGTATCTACGGACAGAACTTTGCGAAGGCGATGATTGCCAAGTCGAGGAATCTGGTTGTATGTTCCCAAACTTTTCCTTTCTATTCACACCCATCTTTATTTGTTACATCACTATCCCCTACATAACAGCCATCGACAAGATGCTAACATACCCTCTTCTTCCCAGGGCGAGACTCTAGCTCATATCCTCAACGGCGCCATCAACCGCCCCATGCGCGATGCCCTCCTCCTCCACCAAGCCCTCCGCGAATCGAAATCGGGCCGTGAGCGCTCAGAGCTGCTCATCTCTCGTCTTGTCCGGCTCCACTGGGAACCACGCCACCTCGAGCAAGTAAAATCGGAGTATCGTAGACGGTACGGCGAGCGGATCGAGGAGGCCATTGCCGAAGAAGTCATGACTTCGAGCGGCGGGAGCGAGTGGGGGGAGTTCTGTATCGAGCTTGTACATAGCTCTGCCTAGCTGTAACTCTTTTCATGGCCTCATGGGCGTCTTTCTTTGGGGAATGGGGAAGGGGGAGGAGTCGGATATGTTTACTGGGTGAATTTGGCTGGGGCCCGAGACTCTTCTTCCCACGAGGCAATTTGTAGGGCTGGCGCGGCTGCCGCTGTTCTCTCATAATGTCTAGTCTATGCAATAAAAGTTGTTCGTTCAGTTTCTATCATACAACGTCGTATTCCGTTCATTGTTTACTATGCGAGTTCTTTGTTCTGCCTAAGAATCGGCATTATCTCTTTGTTCGCCCTGCATATAAGGTATGCATGCCTTGACCCTTGAACCCCCGGGTGATAAAAGGGCTAACTGCATGGACAACCCGATAGCCCAGGGTTTCCTGCACCATAATTCGAAGGCCCACCGGGGCTCTCGAGCGGGAAAATCGGGAGAACCGGCACCACACCAACGTCATCCGTGGTGACCGCAGCACGTACATGCTAGCCAAGATGGCTTGGAGCTAGTGCGGACCCTGTAGCTCCAAAACCCACTGCCCACCTCAACAGGAGGGGCTTGTGGCGAAGGGGCGGCGGGGAGCTGTGGAGCTTGATGCGCCCTGAAGTCTTGTGTCAAAGGGCTTAGATGACATGGCGGATCTGTAGATCTGGCTCTGGAGCTGTAAATACGAACGCGAAGGGCGTAAAGCCCCGTGCGCGGCAGCAATGCTGACAATTAGTGGAGTTGCCAGGTGGTAGTAGCGGCTCAGATTGACGGTTCTAAAGAGCTATCCTGCATGAGCAGAGGAGCATGGGGTGGCTTGGAGGATGGAAGGGCTTACGTAGGTGGTGCTACTGCTACCAAGGCATACTTCGCCCTGTTGAGGTGGGCTGTCCCCAAGGCTTTGCATGGCGGTGTGTCTGCGTGAATTTACTGCATTGACGTGCGATGGAAGCCTTACGAAGAACCTATCTGTCGGTGGAGCGCGGACAGGCCGAGAACCAAAATCTCCGTCTTTAAATTTAAGTTTCGACTGGCCGCATAAACTTAGCTTAGCTTGACAGTGGATATGGAATTGAAATGACTATTTTCCGTATATTCGGCCGGTGCTGCCCAGGTTCGTTTTTCTGGATAAGGCTGGCTGCGGTGAAGCATGTAGCTGCAGAAATCCGCTGTCAATGTGCTCATGGTTCCGTTGACATGAACGACTCGACCCTGCATACAGATCCTCGCCTCGCATCTCTTGACAGGCTCTCGGGGGAAATTATAACTGGAGCGGATATCTGCAACTCCAAGATGGCTTTATGCAGGCTATCTCGGGTTATTGGATGACTGCAGGTGGAATCGGGGGATTTAATCGCATTCATTATTCATATCCTAGTGGAACGCGGTCCACGGTCCGCACTGGGTTGAATCCATCATGCAAAAAATGAATTAGACTAGCTTGATCTACTGTAGGAGACTATGGGAAGACTAGAGAGTAGCGCCAGGTCAACACGCGAAGATGGGGGATCGTTCTGGGGTCGGTGGCGGGTGCCGGAGCCCTAAACCCGGATGAACAAAGTGTAATTTCCGCACGCGCTTGATCTCTGCAAAAGGTGGGAGCAGCACGAGACACCGGGTCTATTAGGAGATTAGAGCCGCATCACCTTCGAGGATTAGATTCCGTTGGGGCTGGTCGGGCTCACACCAATTCCCACATAATTCTCGGTGGTTCAGTGGCACAGATAGGCCGCCACAAAGGATTGTTTTATTGCAGTACCGCTATCAATACTTGATCAGCAGTCAAAACCCATGTTTCTTTCTAGATCAAGCACGCGTCATTTACTGTAAATTCTTTGGAAATGCAGCAGATCAGGCACCAGGAACATATGGGTCTCACTTAAAAAATGCGTCAGTACAACCAAACTCCACCTGTCCCTTTTCCATGTATGTACACACTATACGGGGTGGCGGAAAGGTCATCTCCCTTGAACTACATGATCTGCTGGCGATCAGGTTCTTTTTGGCGGGTTGGCAGGGGAATCGAGGATCGAGCGTTCGACTTAGCCCAGCGGCATAACTAGTGTATTTCAGGGGAGCGGCCATTCCTGCCCTTGTGCAGAAAAGGCCGGTGGTTTGGGGGGGTTGTGAGTGTCTGTTCTTCATGGGACCAATGCGTTGCAGCAAGGCGTGGAAGTCCAGCGAACTCTGGACGTGCTCGCAATTCTATGCCAAGACCACGAGTCCTGCTCAGCTCATCCCCCAGTTCATTCTCGACCCACTGCGGATGGCTCTTTGTGCTTGTGGCGCGTTTCAGAGATCGATGGTTCATGCTCGATTAATTAAATATTTAATCATTAGATTAGAGCAGAAAAGATTTTCTCATGAGAAGAAAAGGGAATAAGCAACACTCCCCCCGCAGTTTTTTTTCCTTTTTCCTTTTTTCGTTTTTTTCGTTTTTTTCTTTTTCTTTTTTGTCTAATTTTTTTTTAAAATTTTTAGTTTTTGACGACTGGCCTTCCATTTTTGTATTTTCGCTTTATTTCCCTGCCCGGCCCAAATTACCAACAGTTGGCCTTCCGAGGATTCCCTCCGGCGCCATGGCTATTTGGTCTTGATATGGTCTTGTACAATTCCTTGGCAATCAGTCATGTCTTCCAAGATTTGGAAGCTGTTTTGCTTGCGCGTCTACTTTAGCACATCCTGGTGCCCCGGCCCTGTCCCTAGAGGTCAACCTAATTCGGGCTCATCGGCGCTAAGTCCTGATCCTGTAATTCCTATCTCTTTGGCTTTTTCTTTCCTTCTTTTCTTTTATTTTTTAGCCTGGCTCTTCGGTCCGGGGTTGTAGTCGCGTCTTTGAGCAGGGATCGATTAACCATAGACCACCAGTTGGGGGTGGAAACTTAACCCGGACCATGTGCTGAAAGATCCAGGCTCAAGGGATCTGGTGTTCTTATTTGCTCCTGATGTACCCGCCTCGGGGCTTTTTTCGAATCAGGTAATCTGGGCAGTAATCGACCGGGTGACCTGATGACCTGATTCGAAAAAAGCCCCGAGGGAGTTATAGTTCCCCGCCTCGTGCATGGCGTCACCAGGGTTGTTGATAGAGATCCGCAGGAGGCTATTGATCGAAGTCGCGGTGAGTCTGACAAGCAGCAATCATATACCTAGTGCTCTTCAAATGTGGAGTAACAGGAGTTGTCCCGGATTCGACGAACAGTGTGTAATAATAAGCAGAGACTATGTCGTTGAGTATACGACTCACGTCGGCGACTGGTCGGGAGTCATAGGCCGGAATTTTTTACCGGCCAATGCCAAAGCAAGCATAATAAACACGATATAAGTTTACACTTTACTTAGGGGTACTGCAATCACTTTCTCCAAACTCATTTGGTTCCAGCCCCTATACGTACCTGGGCAGTCAACTCACCGCACAACTAAGAAGTGCTTTGACCTGCAATACTTTTGTTTCGAATGTTTTAAACGTCTCATTAATTTTAGTAAAGGTCGGCTTAGACTAGAAGATCAACTGGTAGTAAGGGAGCTGATCCTGATCCGGCATAGTCAGTCTCACGCGCTAACAGAGTCCTGCCAACCCCAGCCTCGATCACTGATCCAAGATCCACTAACCGTGGATCCATAAAATGTATACCGTCGAGTAACGAAAATAATAATTGTGATTTTTTTTGGGGCGATGGCTCCTCACAGTGAAGCACGCTGCCTGTTTGGGTATACTTGAATATTCCCCAATTCGTAGTGGCCAGTTGGGTGGCCTCCTCCCGGGTTGAAAATGAAGCGGAATAAGCCAAAATTGACCAAGGTCGATCCTGACTGACCCCTTATCGCCATTACTGGATGCAATCAGACAGTGCTATAAAAACCAATTGGAACCCCGTCGAATTCCAAGAATGAATGAATACCATACTTCCACATCCGGGTAGGCATAGCCCACTTTCCCACGAATCTCTTCAGCCAATCCTACGATTATACCAGCACGCCCTTACCCTGAACCCCTCTTACATCCTTTACTTCGGATTCGTCTCATTTCACCAAGACAAGATGAACCAGCACCAGCACCAGCACCAGCACCAGCACCAGCA
>KZ118965.1:0-11938 GCA_002153405.1 Mycosphaerella populi pn0402 | reverse complement strand
TTTTTTTTTTTTTTTCCCAAGAAGCCGTTTAATCGTCTCCGGGTTTTGTAGTAAAATCTGATCATGACAACAGGCTTATTAGGGTTAAAGCAGTTAGGAACAGATCAAACCCGGATAGAATACAGTTTCAAATGGATCATAAAAACAAAACAGAATAGCATGAATATATATCATTTGGAAAAATTGGCAGTGCCTTTTCCTTCCCATGTGCGATGATCTGAATGCTTGCAGAGAGAAATTGACACGCTTTCAGCCAGTGGAATGTGGCAGCCGTCATGTCAGGAATGCACGCGAATAACCATATCAGGTCTTTGAAGGTGATGGGCATCCATTAAATGGCGATTATTAAACTTTTTTTTTTGTTCGACTTCAGGAGAGTAGACTTGCGAATGGACATCCAATATCTATGGTGGACCAAATACGCTGGAACCAACTGCAACTTTAATCTTAATCCGGATCGGTAGCCCAGGGACTTGCGTGACAAGCATGGTCAAATACAGAGCACTTTGAAACCAAGCAGCCCAGACGCATTCGGAAATATTAGTAGGATGCAGAGCCATTGTCTTACCAGCACTTCCAGGGATTTGCTTTTGCCCTCAAAGTAAGCTTATATGACATAGCCAGTGATTGAGACTAACCATGTCGCGCTCCAAAAGATCCGACAATTGGATCGATGTAAGTTGCTCACCAGAAGAGGTCGAACAACAGACTAATTCCCTACCCAGGGTCTTCGCGGGATCGCTGCTCTCGTAGTCGTCACGTACCATCTCTGTTCGTCTTTTGCAGACTGGCTCAATTCACCTGCACTTGAGGAAAATGGCGCTGTTTCTATCCTTCAATACCCATTCATACGACTCATCGCAGGCGGCCGCTCTGCTATAGCCTTGTTCTTCATAATAACGGGATACGTCAATTCCTTCAATGCAAGAAATCAGATCAACAACGGAGATGGCTTGCTCGTTCTTTCCAAGCTTTCCAAGAACACTGTCGTCAGAATTGCCAGACTAGTGGTTCCCACAAATACTGCGATCGTCATGACATGGGTCATTTGCCAGCTGAGAGGGTATCGAGTCGCGAGCGAGGTCGATTCGCCGTGGATTCGAAATGTTGCTGTCCCCGCTGGACCAACTCTGAACACTGCTATCTCTAGGCTATTCTGGAACCTAACGCTGTACTGGCATGCTGGTGCTACGGAATACGATAGAACGTACTGGACGATTCCCTTCTTCTTGCATGGATCTATGATGGTCTACTTGACGCTTATGGCTACTGTATTCACGCGCCCACGAGGAACAAAGCTGGTGCTTCTTTTCTTATATAGCTTTGCTTGGTCGGGCGGATCAGGTACGTTGACATTCTTCTTTTGCTTCAGTCCACCAGCTAACCCGTTTTTCCCCCGACCTCTCTAGCTCTGATGGAGATGAATATATATGCCGGCATGTTCCTAGCTGAACTTAACGCAGACTACGGAGCTAAAGCGACCTCTGCTCTCCCCTGGCCAGTCCCCGCCTTGATGATGACCAGTGGTCTGTTTCTTGCGTCTTTCCCAGACGATAACCCAGGATGGATGCCGTGGAGCCGTACTATCGATTCCTGGACCCTTTGCTTTATTCCAGCAGGCGCTGAGGTCAACCGCTTTGTGGTCACAATTGGTACAACGCTCTTTGTTTTCGGGGTATTCTTTTCCGCTGATGCGAGACGGGTTCTGTCACATCCGGTTATGAATTTCCTGGGTCGCATTTCTTTCCCTATTTATCTTATTCATAATACGCTTATCCGGACTGTGTTGACTTGGGCTCTGTATCGCCATTCGGCTTTTGCGAAGGGGCTGCACAATTTTGATGAGGTGGGTAACCCTGTGTTCTTGGAACGCGGTAGTTATCTCGCGTTTATGGTGGCGATTCCCTTGTTCTATATTATTTTGATCTATTTGGCTCACATGTGGACCATCTATGTGGATCCTCGATGCGAGAAGTTTATCTCTTGGGGTGGCAGGCAACTTTTTGGGGATGAGAATGAGAATGGAGCAATGAAGGAAGGCACATTAGACGGGTTGCTAAAATTATAAGACTTATTGGGCTGATGCGTATAAAGGAAGGTATTGTCAAGAGTCTAGTGGACCAATTATTAATCTTGATAATCAAAACTGTTGTATACAGAAAGCTATTCTATTCTATGGCTTGGGCACCTTGCTTTGCTGACGGAAACTCCAAGTAGTATCCTCGTAGATGCAATATTTTGAAGGATAGTTCTTCATCTAATAATATAGTTTAGACGGGCCATCTATAAGCATGGGCACTGGTACTTCCAGACTTACGGCTTTCTGTATCTGCGCATTCTTCTTCGCGTTCAAAGGGCTTGTCTCCTCGCGAAGAGGGTGGTTCTATCGATTGTTAGCTTTAATACATATGTGCAAGACTTATCAGCGTCTGTGGGTTACAGGATTTCCGTACCTGGATTATCGACGATTTAACGGAGGTTTCGCCAAGCGGGACAGTAGAGGCCACCCCGAAGCCGAGCAACATGGCAAGCAAGAAGAACTTCATTTTGGATTTGATGAGACGAGCAGTCCGAAGCGTGACAAGAAAAAAATATTGCTGTCTAGAGCTACATAAGTATTGATTGAACTTGTGTCCGGATCCGGTCGTCACTTCGAGGTTGTAGTGGCCATCACGAGCGTGGTGGCACCGCTATTACATCTCTTTCCCAACCCGGCCAGCCTACAAACTTCTTTATTATCAATGCATCCAGTGTCTTCCTAGTGTCTCATTGTTCTTTATGCGACGTCAGCTGATCTCAAGTAGCAGATGCTGTGCCTCGCATGGACTACTGCGTACCAAGCTGCCCCGTTCTTTATACCCCACGTAAATCATCCCCACACCTCAAAGCCAATCAGAACCAGCATGAAAATAAGTCTGCGTGCTGTGGCAGACTCCGACTTTGCCCGAGTCCTTTTCAGCACATCCTTACCCTTGTTCCTCTTTGGGTTCACCGGCGTGCTGGTGGCTGACTGGGTGGAACGCAGCTTGTATCGGGTTCTCCCGGAATCCTTGTCACTGTCTCTGTCTCTGTGGCCGAAGATCGGTCGAAGCATACAGAGCCATACACGTATGGAATGGTATGGGTTGGGTACTGCGAGCTTACCCAGTCTCTGAAGATGTTTGTTTGGATCATATGAAAGTCTTGCCGCGACTTTGGTCCTGCATTTGCCGCCTGGAGCCTTGGCCTACGCCCCTGAGTGACTTGGCGCAGAATGGGCGTTGGTTTCGGTTCTTGAAGCCTGGTAATTACTTTCTTTTCCTCTAAGTTAGCTAGTAGAGTAGTTAATTAAGTACAGCTGTGGTTCAACTACTCTGTACGGATACTTCGATGGCAAATGCTGGCTTGTCATCGGTCGGAAGGTTGTCTGTCAGTGCTAGGAATATGATATGATTGGTGGAACATGCCGCCAGCAGCTTGTGGTAGATGCTGGGTAAAACATCTATAGATTTCCTTATTAATTGAGAGTTCCACTGATCGAGGGGGAACTCGCTCCTCTATTGATCGTTTGCCCTTCGTGATAAGAGTCCAATGCATTAATTAACAAGGGGTTGGCAAAGGCAGCCGATGGTAGAAAATAGAATAAGATAGCTGAAAAACGTCCTGCTTATGCTGAATTTAACTCAAAAATTCTCCTACTTTTAATTTATGGATCTGTACTCCGTAGCTCTACTATAGACAAGCCTCGATTGGCCGATCCCCGCACGATCCAAAGCTGTGATTTGCGGCGGATCTGCTGCCGCGAACTTTTTGCTTCTACATCAACACTCAAGTGCTCTCTGTGAGAGAACCAACACTGAGCGACAACTCCATAGCTCTACTAAGAGCTCTCCCATCCTCGCCATTGACCTCTCACAAGCAACGCAACGCCGCACCCAATCACCTCAACCGCGTCATAGACATCGCATCCACCATCGCACCTCCCACAAAACCTACACCACGCCAACCACCAACCTCCCATTCTTAATACAACATCCCTCATCTCCAAGATGCTATCTCTCCCATTCATCACCCCCCAAGACGTATGTATCCGAAGAACAAGTCCCGCCCCAACATCCCAACGCGTCCAATACTAACACCACTACAAGTCTCACGAGCTCTGGTTCGGCTCCTCCCAACCCTACCGCTCCGAATCCCCTCTGCAACAACCAGGCCTGGATCCAGCCTCTCAATCCCGCCGCAACAATGCCTCCACCAATCCCGCCAGCCAGCGCGCATTCATGCCCTCACGCGCACCGTCAAACTCCCTCTCCGCCCTGCTAATGGAGGAGCGCGCCCTGCGCGCCCGCAAGCAGAATATCGCGTCCTTCGGGTACTCCTGGATCAAACCTGCCGGGTGCGCGAAGACAATGCTGGGCATGAAAGAGGAAGAGACGGAGAAAGAGGAGGCTGCGGCCGCGGCTGCGGCGGAGATGAATGCGGAGGGGATGATGGAGGATGATCTGGGTGAGACGAGAGGGGAGGGCGATGAGGAGGAAGAGGAGCAGGGGATGGAGCGGGATCTGGATGATGAGATTCCCGACGCGGATGATGCGGAGGGGCTAATTGAGGAGGGTGAGGAGGGGCTTGAGGAGGGCGATTTGGATGAGCAGGAGGGGTTTATGGAGCGGGATTTGGATGATGATATTCCTGAGGGGTATCCTGAAGAAGATGATTACGAGCAAGAGTCTGGGTTATATGAGCAGGACGACGACGACGACTTTGACAATCAGCCTGACCTGGATGCTGAGGTGCCGGAGGCTGAAGAGGGCTTTAGTCGTGATCTTGATGATGATATTCCTGATGCTGCGGAGGACGGCTCGGAGCAGGAGGGGGAATGGCAGCATACGGATACGGAAGATGAACTTGAAGATGAGGGTGAAGGTGGGAATGGCTATGGGATTTCGCGTGATCAGTATACTACTGAGAACTTCAGGACAAGCACGCCTAACAGCCGTGGTGGATTGCCGCTGCCACCGCTTCGTAGGGAACGAGAGACGGAGGCTCAGCGTCGTTTCCTGCAGCGATGGAGTGGTGGCGGCGATGCTCTCGATTCTAGCAGTCTGCTGCTTGAGGACGATGACCTTCGGGCTTCTGTTACAAGCCAGGGCAGTCGACGCAGCGGGCTTGGACGACGTTTCCCTCGGCATGTCGGTGGACCTAGAGACAGTCTGAATTAAGATTACGGGTTGAAACTCCTCTCTATTCTGACACTCCCCATTGATACCATGTTAAACATTTGGGGTTCCAATGCATCTTTTTATTAGCGATTCTAGGGAGGCAGGCATACCCAGGCTTTTTTGGAAGTCTTTACTCCAGAGAACTTAGATTCAAATTAAACTGCATATCTTAGTATTTTATTGATCGTGACTAGTAGCTGGTATAAGCTAGAAAAATCCACATTGTATATTGTATTATGTTTAAGCGCGCGATTTTTATTAAAGGTACAATTCAACCCTTGATCGCGCAACCACCCAAACACCGAAGCCAGAAAAGCCATGCTATACTAGGAAAAAAAAAAAAAAATTAACACGCACTGTATATATAAGAACAAAAACACAGGAAGAAGAGAAAACCATATAAACATTCCTGTGCGTCAATGAGCATGCAGATTAGTCCAAAACTAACTTTATAAACGGCGCCGCGGTTCAGATTCTCAAAACAGCCAGACGTAGAAGAACAACACAAACACGGCGAAGAAGAATCCAAGCCAGACCTTCCACCCGACACCAGTACGCTCCGCCATTCGAAGCATACGATTCATATTACCCCGTAGTCGAACTCGCGTGTTCTCGAATGAACTCTCAAGATCGGTCATATGGGTCGTATCGCGGATCTCATCGCCAATGGCAGTAGTGATCTAGCACATAGCTTCATCAGCGACCAAGACTCACTCTCCGCCGAATCCCTCTTTCATATCCTAACACTTACATCCTTGAGCATCTTCACTTTCGCCGATATCCCTTCCACCTCCGCATCGTTCTGTGACTCGAGCGACGAAAGAACAGCATCTGAATAGTGGCCCCTGCATCAACCGTCAGCTCTATGCCTTGGAAAGCAAGCCCAGTAATATAGTTGCCCCCTACTTTTTATCGGGCGTTCCACCCCGATATGCAGGTCCAGCACTACCATTGCCATACCCTTCCCCTGCGGGACTGTAGCCCCCATACCCATACCCGCCAGCCGGTGCTGGCGATCGGCTCGCAGGGCGGGACTCACCACCGTATGAATCAAAGAGTGAAGATGATGCGCGCGGGTCACGCTGCCGTGGGAATCTAAGCCTTGCTGTCAGCTCTCGGGGAACTCTGTTGCTGCCCGTTGGATAGGAGTTGGGACATACCGTGAAGCCATAGTTATTATTGTAGAATTGGTTGTACAGGGTTAAAACCCCTCCAGGGTCGGCGATGAGGTAGGATCCCTTTCCAGTTCGGGGCGATTAGGTAGTTAAGGACAGATTGGCAACATTGCGGAGAGAACAAACATTTGATGACATCGCCGAGATCGAGGCCCGTGGATGCTCCCGGGAGGATCTGTGGCCAAAGCGTTTTCAGGCACGTGATGCTGGATTTACGTGCAGTTCTAGAATAACAATGAATTGTACTCGGCGAGAGATACGCGGTCAAAAGACTTGCTAGGGGGCTCTAATTAAATATAGTCTCAGAAAGATATCCTGTTTTGGGTAGTGGATATCCCACTCCAGGCTACGAAACATCAATTCTTGCTGATCCATCAATGCTGTACATGTAGATTACGCTTTACAAGGAAATGAGTAAGTAAGGAAAATCTCCCCCAGTCAAAGAAAAATACATCACACATGCTTCTCATAAATTGGCTGTAGTATGGAAGAGCGAGATCAAATGTGCGATATTTCACTGACTCACGTAGCACTTGCTCATCCAGTGCGACTCGATAGCAAGGTACCGATATCTCGAACAAATGAATGAAGACGTGGTTTTAAAAAAAAGCCTCCTATTTCCATAAGCGCCGGCCCTATCCGATCCTCCTAGCCATTTCAATTATCCCCTGTGGGCATTATCATCAAGATAGAGAGCGGTTTTAACCGCGCATCTCGGCATCCTCGTCATCCTCGCGGGCTTGGAAGTCCTCGTCATCGTCCTCCTCATCTTCCATATCATCATTATCCGCGGCGACTTTAGCGTAGTCAATGACCTTGCCGCGTGTGCGACGGCCACCGGTGATGATGTTGCTCTGGTCAATGGGCTCCAGGTTGGTTTCATCATTGTCATCCTCCTCTGTTAGATCGGAGAAGTTAGTATGTTGTAAACAGACGAGACATCGTGATGCGCTTTTTTGTGTTCATCATGAAAACACTGAACGCGATGGGGAAGGGGAGGCGGTTCTCGGGGATGCGATGGTGGGCGCATATACCGTTGTTTTCCTGTATTCAATTGGGTAAGTTACTGTTTATACCAAAAAAGCGCGTACAGGACGCCCGATTGAGCACACTTACGGGCTCAGGTTCGCTCTCAGACTCGCTGTCCTCGTCCATGCTCATCTCGTTGGTGGGGTCGGTCGCCTTGCCCTTGCCCTTATCGAAGCCGGGGGCAGTTGCGGGGTCGTTAGAAGGAGCGGGGCCACTCATTGCGACGTTTGTGTTTAAAGGATGGTGTGGTGTGGGAGTTGTGTAGGATGGGGAGAGGAAGTGGAAGAGGAAGTCGGGGGGGGAAGATTGAAGAGACGGTCAAAAGTAAGGTAGTTTGTTCTTCACAAATCAAAACAACCAGCAACAGCAAGGGACGGCGAGATTTTACTCGCTGATTGGTGGATCCAGCTTAAAGTGGAGTGACAGTGGACTCCCCGTGACAGTCCGTGCCCTGAGACCTCAACCTTCGCAACAGCAGAGTCGATCTATTCGATTACGCGGGGATTTGGTGTAAGTGAATCAGAGCTTGAATGGAAGTTTGGGAATAGCCTTATTAAGACATTGTTTGATCATGAGCTCATAAAATTTTCATATCTCGAGATTACGAACTAGAGCTAATTATGGCGCGGAGTATGCCGCTCGAAATCGCAACTCTCATACAATCTCAAGAATCCAAGGCAAAGCACCGCTCGACCGAGGTTGCATTATTACCCCACCAGTGAGGCATCGAGATTTCTTTTGCAGCGCCGAAAAATATGAAAATGAGCAGCATGTTCAAGTTGAATCCCGCATCAAAGGCAGCAGCCACTAGGTAGTTGTATCGCTTCCACACCTCGAAGTGCCGTCGGTAGGCCCAGTACATCACGATATATCCTCCAATAAAGGCAGACGTAAGACCAGTACTAACATTTCCGTAGAACATCGAAACACCACTGCAGAAGATACTGAAGTTCCAGAGCTCGATGCGCAGCTTAGGGAAGAAGCGGTGGAACACGTAGAGAATCGGGGGAACAAATGCCCCTACCAAGAAGGCATACGGCAGAGGACGCATTTCGCTTTCTCCGAAGAGCTTCTTAGGCCCGATGATAGCGTATTGCACGCCCATTGTGTTCGAACTGTGAAGTTTCTGCCCAGTCCATTGATTGAGTGGATCAGTCTTCGCGCCACTGATGAATTCGCCTTTGGTATCCATGATCCAGCGTATAACCGCATAGTTGATCGGTACGCCCATAATTGAGCCCCAAATCTGTGAAAAGAAGACCGCGCGGGGTGGTATGTGCATATAATGACCGATCTTTTGATCTTGCAGCATGTACTGGGCTCGGTACCATGCATCGCCTGCAATTGCACCATAAGTGGAGGGCCCACATGGATGCTGGTGGCCAGATCCAGCTTTGGTGTGCACCATATATCCGTACATGAGCTCATTGAAGTCTCCGGACTCGAGTTGATAGTTCGAAATGGCGTATAGCCAGCCAAAGGGGAGGACAAAGATGGCGGCACTAGCCAAAGCAACGAAGAGAGTCCAGATCGGGATGAAAAGATATCCACACGCAATGGATGTAATGAGGATGATAAACGCTGCGAGGAACAGAAGACCGTACCACCAAAAGGGGATCTCTTTGTAGCTTCTCTGGATAATATTCAAGCGATCATGGTATTGGTAGTGAATTCCCCGGCCGTCGTGTGCATTATCCCGGGTTTTACGTGAGTTCATGGCACGTGTAAGATTGTCCTTGATTTGGGAATATCCAAATGTGAGAATCCATGTAATAGCACCTGGAAGGGCGGCGTAGGAGAAAAATGTCCCCCATAGGTTCTGCAATCCCATATACATAGGGCCGTAGTGCTCGTAGGCAGTCTGATTCAGGTGGTAGTCAGGGGTCATGACATCTAATGTCGGGTATACGGTTCCATTTGCAAGGAAAAGGTCATTGGACATCAGACCATGTTTGAATGATCCAAGGTTTCCCCATTTGGCAGCCGGTATCAGAACCCACGTATTGAATGCGAAAGCCAAGAATAGGATTGTTTGTGTCCAGAATGGCGTCAACATAATGGAAGAACTGTTCCAGTTGATGTTGGACCAATCCAGGGAGAGGTTCAAAAAGCCCATCCCACCAAGACCAGATCCGATAAAGTTTGCTACAGCATTGTGGGGTGCAACCCAGCAGAGGAAGGCTAGTGATGACAGAAATGGAAAGGCATATTCTGGAAGGAACTGCCACAATGTCATTCCTAGGAGGGCGAAAAAGAAGACTTTCATTTGGCGGCGTGCGACTGGCGATGAGGTATCTGTCTTTCGGAACGTTTCGAAAAGCTGAGTCTGCATTAGGGCTTGTGGCCAGAGATACTGTGGGTCGGGAAGCAGCAGCTCTCTAGCAAGAGCAGCAAATGAATATCCCGTCCATACGATGGCCCACATGAAGAAAATAGCCACAGCCGGTTTGATTCTTTCTCCGTACCACAGTTCAGCTAATACGACCGGGGCGTACCCGAGATTGTAGGTAGCACCAGAAGCGGCAGTAATAGTCACCAGGACGTGTTCTTTGATACTCCAAGGGGCGGGGTTCAGATTAAAGGACCACTTTGTCCCTGGTAGACCAATATTCCAAGCAGGAATCCATCGAGCACAGAAGTGACCCGCGTAGTGGCAAGCAATTTGAACAAAAAATACCGAGTAGGGTGCTTGCGTCGTCCGGAAGTAACTCATCTGGGACAAAAAGGCACCAGGGACCACAAAAATTGTGGAGAGCAAGAAATAACGGAAAGTAATCGTTGGCAGTGTTGGATCATCCGTTAGATTGACTGTTTGGCGAACTTGGATAGGGAGGGCTGCAATCTCTGGATTTTGTTCGCTCTCCAACTCAATAGCTTGGGTTTCAGTCGATACGCCTTCCTTGGAGTCCAAATCAGCATCAGTAGCAATCTTGGGTTCCTCTCCAGCCATTGTCTCCGTAACCACAGGCTCCTGCGATGGCCTGCGCTTTCTATTAAATGGGTTCCTGAAGGCCATCTTGAAGATCTGCAAGGTATGCCTCGGAGTGGGGATACCAGGGGGCGGCAGGGAACCCCAAATGCCGTCTTACTAACGCGGACGATGTAGAAACTTGTCACAGACGAAATGCAAGAAATAGAAAGAGATGAGAAGCTATTTAAAGAGAAGAGAATTTACCATTGCAGGTCTTTTGCCTGCAAGACCTTGAAAATTGGCAAATGATACGTTTGTACTGTTATGGCGCAATCGCGCCCATGTGGCAGCCGGGCCAATGAGAAGGCCGCACAGGGGCGATTGTGCCCACAGAGAGTTACATCGGGTGGTCAAGACAAGGTTAAGTGAGCTTAGCCTCCAGTAGCGTGGATGGTGTTATCAGAGCACCAGTAGTTGCCTCTTTGGGCCAATCCGATACATGTACATGGTATGCTGAAACAGTCTACGACAGGCATCCAGAATTCCCTAAGATCGACACTGAGATCTAAGCCGGGATCTACGAGCCCTTGTCCTCTGGGAATTGAGTGTTGCAGCGAGTCACTCTTGGATGTTGGGGGGGACTTTTGTTGACAGGGGCGATTTGATTTCTGCCCAACAGGAATCTAGAAAACGAAACACTTGATATACCACGCAGTACAGTAACCACGTAGAGAGTCTGAGAGTGCTAATCTCAACGCTCAGATACACTGCAATCAGCCATGCAATCCACCGATGTACGTACATACAGGATGGGGGGTTATCCGGTTGATTGGCGGCAGGTCCGGGGCCATTTGGAAGATTGTGGAAGGGATGGCCATAGGAGGCAGGCGGTATAAAACGACACAAAATATTCATGTCTTGTTGCCTTGTTGCCTTACTGCCTGGTTTACAGCCTCACCGATCAGGCCACTATCGCGCATACCCGACTCAAGATTCCATGAATTCATCATGACGCACCAGACAAAGGCCTACGTAACAGCACCCACAATCCGCCTGCAAGTGGATGCAAGAACCACACACATTCTAGGTCGGTTCGAAGTGCTTGCTGGACACACAAAACACCAGCCCAAACGTTCAAAGGGCGAGAACACATCCAAGTGCCACGATTACATCATACATCCGTGCCCCGCCAAAAAAAAAATAGAATGGAATCATTGTACGGAGTAGAACCAAGCCCACCACCAAAGCTTCATTCACGAATTGGCGCCCAACAAAGCCTCAAGAAGCCTCCTGTAGCTCGTGGAACAAACGTAGTATCCATCAGACCCATCTGGAACCCTCGGGCGTGTTCAAAAAAAGACTCTAGGGCAGTTGCTGGGGCATCGAAGGTCATGGAACCCTATGGATGCCCGTGGAAGCTCCCCTGCTAGAAGCTTCTGAGCAATTCACCGCTCAAGTATATAGGAGGATTTCTCTGCCCACACTCCCCTTCTCTTTTTTTCCTTCCTCATTAATATCTCAATACCCTTTTCCCCCCATCTTCCTCTCACTCCTGTAACACCACGAGTCTGTTCTTCCTTACGAATTTCCTTTCCTGACGACTCACAACATATTCACAATGGCCC
>KZ118964.1:72344-102542 GCA_002153405.1 Mycosphaerella populi pn0402 | reverse complement strand
GCCGGAGAAGGACCACTATGTATTGTTAGAGGGAGTCTTTTTTTCTTTTTCTTTTTCCTTTTCTTTCTTTTTTGTTTTGATGGGTTGGTATAGTGGAGGTTGTTTGGACGTACTTCTTGATCCCACTTCTTGAGCAATTCCTCGCGCTCGTGCTCGGGGACAACCTCGGTGTCGCCGTGGTGGGCACAGGATACAGCGGTGCCGGCGAGAGCCAGCACGCTCAGCAGGGTCTTCCAGGCGGGCATGGCTGGGAATTGGATCACTTCGCAAGCTGTAGAGGAAGAAGTCCTGTCATTTCATTTTTTTTTGAGTGGCGGGGTTCGCCACTATATAGAGTCTCTCCGCCCAACTTCCTAATCAGTTGAGCTTTATCGTTGGATCTAAAAGGAAAGACGAGCAGAACGGCGGCCCCGCTGTTCTCCCCCGAACCAATCACGCGCGTCTTCGCCAGCGACCTCTGACTACAATCGTGCAGACCTTCCCTTCTTGGACTGGAACTCCTTCATCTCTACTTCTAACATCCTTCTGTCATGCGTCGCGTTGTCGTGACTGGCCTGGGTGCAGTGACGCCGTTGGGAGTAGGTGAGTTGAGATCTTGCTTTTTCTGTGCTGCGTACACACACCGCCCTTGATGCCCATGGAAGTATATACAAGTGTCCCTTGAGTCAACGACGCGCATGCGTCAAAATCAAGGCGTCGCATCACAGTCCGGCTTCCGGCTTGCCGTGGTGGCCCCCGGACAAGCTCTCATTGAGCTGCCCCAGACTTGCAAGACTCCGCGCGAACCCCGAGCAAAAAAACCCGGCGGAAGACGCTGGTTTCTCCACTCCGCACGGCGGGAAGAATTTGATAGCCAATGACGGCGCGAGCCAGTACTTCTGCGGACCACAGTCCGCATCGCGCTGCCTCGTTAGTCGATGTACTGGATTATCAGCGGGCGTCTTGCGAGGGCTTGGACTTGTGTTTTTTTGTTTTGTTTTGTTTTTTTTTTTTTAAACAACTAGGGTTTGGACTGATCGTTTGTTCCTCTGTGGATCTATAGGCGTTCGCCGTACCTGGAAACGATTGCTTGATGGGCATTGTGGAATTGTGAATGTCAATCAGCGAGATGCACGCTTTGCTGAGCAGCCTTGTCAAATTGCGGCTGTTGTACCCCAGGGTACAAAGCAGGATGGAGGCTGGTTAGCTTCTGAATGGTTGAGTCGTGGAGTGAGTATATTGCTTGATCGGATGTATTTTCTGTTGGGGAATGTTTTCTGATATTGATATGGTTCAGGATGAGCGCAAGATGGCTCTGTTTGCTCAATATGCTATGGCTGCTTCGGAGGAGGCACTCGAGGATGCTGACTGGAAACCATCTGACTTTGATCAGCGGGAAGCTACGGTAATGGGTTTGGATTGTGTGTATCTTGAGTACATTTTGACTGATAGACCAACAGGGTGTCTGTCTTGGATCAGGGATTGGAAACTTTGATGAAATCTACAACACGGTAGTTGCTTATGAAAAAGGAGTGAGTGTATGAAAATTATAAGTTTTACGTCGTGATGCTAACAGCCCCCTAGGGCTACAAAAAGGTTAACCCACTATTCGTACCAAAGCTTTTAATCAACCTTGGGGCAGGCCACATATCCATGAGATACGGTTTTATGGTAGGTTCGTCTGCTTTGAGTCCCTACATCTCATACTAAAACTAGCAGGGCCCGAACCATGCAGCAACAACTGCATGTACTACCGGAGCTCACTCCATTGGTGATGCAGCAAGATTCATTGCATGTGGAGATGCAGATGTGATGGTAGCTGGCGGCGCTGAGTCGTGCATTCATCCTCTAGCCATCGGTGGCTTTGCCCGGGCTCGAAGTCTAGCAACCGACTTCAACGACAGCCCCGAAAAAGCGTCAAGGCCCTTTGATGCTGATCGGCGTGGTTTCGTTGTTGGAGAGGGTGCATCAATGCTTGTCCTTGAGGACTTGGAACATGCCCGCGCCAGAGGAGCTCGGATCTATGCGGAAGTCAAAGGCTATGCGTGTTCCAGTGATGCTCATCATATAACTGCGCCTAAGGAGAATGGTGAAGGGGCTTACATGGCCATGAAAAAAGCACTCAAACAGGCTCAGATCAAGCCTTCCTCTGTCGATTACGTTAATGCTCACGCTACTTCAACCGTGGTTGGCGATGCGGCTGAGAATGCGGCGATCAAGGCACTTCTGCTGGGGCCTGAGGGCAAGGAGAAAGCTTCTGAGATAAATACTAGCAGTACAAAGGGTGCTATTGGTCACCTTCTTGGCGGCGCTGGGGCTGTCGAGGCTTTGTTTAGTGTGCTGGCAATTCGTGATGTGAGTTTGTTGAAGTGCTGTTTTGATAACCGAGTAACTGACCTGATTAGAATGTCATGCCGCCAACTATCAATCTAGATCGCTTGGCCGACGGGTTCGACTGTAACTACGCCCCAAATCAGGCCCAGGACAGACAGATTGATGTGGCTTTGACCAATAGCTTCGGATTTGGGGGCACAAATAGTAGTCTCTGCTTTTCGCGGCTCAAAGATTAGAGAGTTTGTACGATAATGTAATATATCAAACGGAGTTTCTTTCTTGGTTTAAGCATTCAGATATTAAGTTAATTCTCATTTTTCACACCCAAGTTTAGGGATTTTTTTTTCTATTCTGGACGTCTTTTTCCCATTCACTGTCTTTACTTCCCACCCTGAAAGCGTCCCACGTGACTTCCGCCAAATGCGGAGCCCCAGCCCGTCGTTCGATCTCGAAACCCCAGAGCAGACACATTCCCCTTTCTGTCCTCCTCTGTTCGACCAAATATCTGCATAATTGCCACCTTGCGACCTAACCAGCTCGGAGAACCATACTGCTGCGCTAACCATGGCGTCAAACGGCGACGCTGGCCGAGGTAAGCGCCACCCGATCCGTTCGAGACACGCCAAAGGATCCGCCTCATATTAGACTCGAAGGCGCATTGATTCGGTGAATATCAAGATCATGGGCTGACTAGTCACTTTCTTATTAGCGACCGGAAGTTTGGTGGATGCTTCCGGTTACAAATTCACGGAGAAGGATACCAAGCCGGGAAAGATGAAGGTCAAGAAGACGGCTAAGGCTTCTACCAAGAAGAAGGCAGACGGTACAATTCGATCTGGAATCTAGGAGTTTCCTAATTTTATCTAATGATCTGGACTTCCTTTAGATGCAAAAGACGGCCCCGTCGACTCCTCCCCGACTTCTTCCCCTCTGCCGAAACTGGATGAGAAACTCGCTGCTTCTTTCCCGACCGGAAAACCGCGCGAAGATGACTTGCTGGAAACCCTTATCTGCAAGCATTGTAAACGCCCTACTCTGAAATCAACGGCCCCAGAACATATTCGCGGGTGTCTGAAAGCCAAGCAGGAGAAAGCGCGCAAGAAGAAGGAGGCGCGTGATGCGATTAACCGCGCGAAGAACGGTGAAAAGGACGACGATGAATCTCGCGAAAAGATGGACGACGACACGATGAAGGGTCAGAAGAGTGCAAAGAAGAGCGCGGTCAAGGGGACCGATGATAAGAAAGGCAAGAAACGCAAGGCCGATGAGGACGACAGCAAGGAACCCAAGAAGAAGAAAAAGAAGGACGAGCCCAAGCCTAAGACAGCCAAGCCCAAGGGTCCTGTTGACGTTGAGAAGCAGTGTGGTGTTACTCTTCCCAATGGGGCCCAGTGTGCTCGCTCTTTAACTTGTAAGAGTCATTCAATGGGCGCAAAACGGTCTGTTCCTGGGCGTTCTCTCCCTTATGATATGCTGCTGCAGCAATATCAGAAGAAAAATCAAGCACGACAACAGAGTAGGTCTCGCCCAAAGAACCTCCCCTCCCACCCTTTAAGAAGGATCCAGATACACACGAACAAACGCGGCTAACATGATATTTTTCTTTTTTCTCCCACAGAGGCTGCTATCGATGCCAATGCTCCCCTCCAAGATGAGGTTGATACAAACGGTCCAGTTGATTCTGATGAAGAAAAGGATACCGTCATGGCTGCGATTGCTAGATCAAATCCCAAGCCCCTGGTTGAACACACTCTCATTAGCTCGAAGACGAAATATCGCTACGTTAGGATCAAGGAACAGATGCTGCATGCGATTGGTGGCCGAGGCGGAGGTGGTATTTTCTCTACTGATGATAACCAACAACAGCCCTTGTTTGGTGGGAATCTGTTCCAACCATTTGGCGCTGACATGAACGTCTCCCCCGTCCTGCCATCGACTGATACTGGCGAACTGAACCCCGATGGATCGAAGAAAACTCCTGTGCAGGGTACCCGGAAGACCCCTGTTGCTGCGGTTTCATGAGGCTTCCAGCACAGAGTAACGAGTTTCACGACAAATCTTTTCTTCCCCTTCGCCCCTGCATTGCCATTATTTCTTTTCTACGCGGCGTTTTTCGTCAAGATCGGTGTTTTTCAGGCGCAAAGAGCTCTGTGCACTCTTCCCTCTTCCTAACCTCGCGCGAGATGTCTATTCTATGTTCTTTCCTTACGTTGTAAGGGTTTCGAGCATAGGAAAAGGCTGTTTCCCTTTTTGATTTGTTATCGGTAATGATATGATACCCCAGCTACCTGCAACATGATACATACTTAGTTCAGAATAGTTTGAATTGGACTTGAGTAAATTGAAATAGTATTCAGTCATGTCTAATGATTCATCGAAAGAGTATAGAGTAGTGACCTACATATGCATTTCGTGACATCGGATGAAGACTGACAGTGGAAGGTTCCGTTTATTGCTTATTCAAAGCTATTTATAAATCTAAAAGCTTTCTCTTCGTTTAATATTGGCATGAATGAGGTTGAAGTATGGCATTGAGTTGCAGCACTATAAATTTACCTAGAATAGTGGGATTATGTGATACTGCTGCCTCAGGCTGTCGACCGGATATCCATCTTTAGACTAGGCGATCATTATCTCGATCCCCAGCCATGCGAGCCCACCTACAATGCTCGGTGGAGCTCCGTTGTTCCTGCTATTAGTCTGATAACTTGGTTTCACTTCATCCGAGCCATCTCAAGGTGTGCGCCGGCTACCAGATCAACCGTCGTCAAGCTACAATCGCGTTCGCGTTCTCAATCCTCCCGCCCCTCGTCCTCAGTGAACGACGCGAAACACTACAGACAGGTCGCGAACCTGGATCGACCCCATACACTTATTTCCTCATCGCCGGAGCCTTTCCATCATGTCTCACTCGGTCCCAGATCTCGACGCCATTGGCATCAAGGCCGAACCTGAGCTCGCAGATCAGTTTCGTCGCGAGGTTGCTCAGCTCCTGGGCCGCACTAATCTCAATTTCCCCGGTGCGCAGCCAGTCAGTTTCTCGGCGAAGCACTTAACAGAGCTACAAAAGGAGGATTATTTCGTCTGCGAAAAGACGGACGGAATTCGATGCTTGATGTACTTCGCGCACGGCGATCCGGAATCCGATACACCTGAGATTCATTACTTGATCGACCGCAAGAATGACTATCGCTTCGTTCCGGGCCTCCATTTCCCCCTGCCCGGTGATTTCCAGGCATACCATGCCGATACTTTGGTGGACGGCGAGCTTGTTTGCGACAGAAATAAGGACGGTTCGCAAGAACTCAAGTTCCTTGTCTTCGACTGCCTGGTGCTAGACGGGCAAAGTCTGATGCATCGTACACTCGACAAGCGCCTGGCCTACCTGAAAGAAAAAGTTCTAAAGCCATATAACGCTCTCTTCGAAAAGTTCCCCGAAGAGAAAGCGCACCGCCCCTTTGTCGTCGAAGACAAATCCACCCAATTCAGCTACGCCGTCGATATGATGTTCCGTGAGATTATCCCCCGAGTCAAGCTCGTGCACGGTAACGACGGCCTGATCTTCACCTGCCGCAGCACTCCCTACCGCATCGGCACCGATGAGCACATTCTCAAATGGAAGCCTCCAGCCGAGAATACAATTGATTTCCGCATGCGCCTCGAGTTCCCAGTATACGAACCCGATTCTGAGGACGAAGCGGACGGCGTTACAGAACCTTATCCCGATTACGATGCCCTCCCCATCTGCCATTTGTTCACTATGGTCAATTCGGGCGAGCATCGCCATTTCGGCGAAATGCATATTACGCCGGCCGAATGGAAGGATTTGCAGGCTATGAACACTCCGCTCGACGATGCTATTGTGGAATGCTACAAGGATGAGAATAGCCGCTGGCGCTTCCATCGTATTCGTGATGACAAGAATGATGCAAATCACATTTCTACTGTCGAAAAGGTTCTCGAGAGTATCGAGGATCGCGTCACGGAGGAGGACTTGATTCGGGCTGCGCCTGCGATCAAGGCTGCTTGGAAGAATCGGAATGACCCCCATTCTAAGCAGAGGGGTATGCCGCCGCCTTTGAATGGGAATGGCACTAAGCGGAAATTTGAGGAGTGATGGCTGGCTCTCCCAAATATCCAAATTAGGTTTTGTCATTATCGTGGTTTCATTTGCAAGGTGTTTGGCGCGTCGTACATTGAAAATTTTCATGATCTTTTTGTCGGTCGTCCTCCGTGCTCTTTCGGCAGCTTCACCTGCGGCGTGTTTGAGGGTTATGAGAGGATCGACAAGATCGTACACATTATATAGGCGTTCATGACTGGGTTGTTTGACTTGATGGTGGTCCTGTTCACCTAGATTCGAGTCTAGGCTACTGGGGATTAATCTCAAATGTACTTTTATGTTTTGCGGGTCAGCGCAACTTTTCTAAGGACATTCAATACGTTACACAATTGGGTCTTTTTCCAAGTTTTGTGAGCCACTCCGTGGGGATCTCTGTGATGAATACGCTGTCTATAGACACCATCGTCTATCGTACTACGTAGTATCAAACGTTCTACAATCGAACTTGATATACAGCTGGAATTGGAGAAAACCAAGTATGGATATAGAAACTAGTACAAGTCCATCAAAATACTATGAAACAACGGCATGATCCTAGAGACGCATATCTACCGTTTCTTGATGCTGGTATCGATGTTGCCGACAGCCCAAGCAGCAACAAAAACAGTAATCAGGCCCGCAATGATTGTCACAGGCTTGCGCAGGGCATCTACAAGTGAGTGGTCGTAAGTAACCTAGTTGAGTTAGTATAATGCAGCTATATCCCAGATACCACGGATTTATCGAACTTACCACCAACTGCGCATCACGCGCTTCATCGGTCAGACTATCGACCTCCAGGGTCAATGTCGTCCGGCCGAGAGTATCCATGTAGGTCTTGAACGCCGAGAGGCTAGCATAGACCTGGCTGGGACCGGGGAGGCCATTGCTGTTCAGACCCTCGACAGTTTCGAAACGCACATTGTGAGCACCCTCGGGGAGGATCACGCGAACAACGACGTGCTCGTACTGGATTCCCTCGGACAGCTTGGGACCCTGCAGGAATGGGACCTTCAGGACGTGCGAATCGACGGCGGCGGCCTTGCGCAGGAATCGGGATAGGTCGTTGTTCCAGCCAATCTTGAAGCTGTAGTTCCAGCCACCGAAGATGGGATAGCGGGGCTTCAGCTCTAGGTTTGCGGCTGTCTTGCCATTGCCGGGACGGTAACGGCTGGTGGAGACGTTGCCGATGTCGTCGACAAAGTACGGGTCTACGGAGCCGGGTTGCAGAGGGTAGGTAATTTCACGGACGGCGGAGGTGGGTGCCTTTTGGTAGTTGGAGAATGTCCATTCGACACGCGAGAACTGTTTGGCTAGTTGCGAACCGTTGTTGCGGAGCCAGTAGCGCTCTTCTGTGGCTAGGTTGCCGCCCCAGTGTGATACTTCGATATCGCGCTCGAGTAGAGTGGCTGTGATCACGGGGTTGGTGAATTCGTAGCGTACGGTGATCGGTTGCTCAGTGCCTGGTGCCACCTTGGCGGTGTCGTATGGCCCGTATGTATAAGTAGCACCCTTGCGCTCGGGGTCGGATCCAGATTTCAAGCCACTGGTCGAGGTGTAGTCGGGAACATTGGCGTTGGGGAACTTGAGCTTGGTCTTTTGGGTGACGGTTTGGTAGGCAGATGGCACGTAAGCCGAGAAGGTGTATGTGAGGAATTGTTGATCGTTCTGCTGAATAGTTGCAGGAAGCGGGTTCAGTGCGGCCAGGACAGAATAAGTGATGCCCAAAGTGACTTGAGCTTTCGGGGCGAGTGGTTCAGGGAAGTGAACAAGGAAGTACTGGTTGCCACTATTGAAGGGTTAGAGAATGAGGTCTTTCGCATCCTGGGACGATGCCATTGACATCGCAAATAGAGCTCACCTGGATGGTGCAGTGACTTCCACCTCGAAACGACCCTTTTCAGTGGCTTTCTTGTCGCGGACCTCGAAACCTCCCACGCGATCGAATACCTCGGACGGGAAAGGAATATAGTAGTCGCTCTGGGGCTGCTTGTCGACGTTCTCCACCACAACATTGATAGTCTCACGAACGTAACTCTTTTCCAGGTTGGTGTTCCGAACCAGATTTGTGTTCTTGAAAACCTGTGGGGGCTTGAAGTCGGCTGGGAGGGCGATCTGGGTGGGTGTAGTCAAGTTGGTAGCGGCAGCCAGGCTGGGCACGAGCAGCCCGAGCACTGTAGCTGTGAAAAACCTCATTGCGCCTGAGGGTATCACGCCGGAGATCACAGCGTCTCCAGACAGATAATTCTAGGAAGAATGAGTGGCGGGGGAGGTGGGCAGGGAGATGGGGATTTCAAGATCGAAGCTGATGAGGTGTCCCCATTGTATAGGCTGTACGGCGGGCGCGGCGGCGTTTGCACGCACTCCGCTTTCTTATCGATAACAGAGCTTCTCCTCATTTTGGTCTCGATCTACGCGTTTCTACTTCTACTGCTGTTTATGCACAATGCTTGCTGCTAGAGCTGCTATCAGGTCGAGGAGCTGGGGGAGGCTTCGTTCACCTCTTTCTAGGGGTGTTCATGACTTCCTCAGCTCCCCGCAGAGCAGGTTTTTGAAGGTCTCAGAAGAGGTCCGTGATGCTGTCGCAACTGGCAAACCTGTCGTTGCCCTCGAGACAACCATTTACACTCATGGTATGTGCTAGAGGCTAGTGATGCATAAGGATTCTTCCAAGCTATGAATGTAGCTCACCTTTTCAGGCTTCCCATATCCCGAAAATATTGCCCTCGCAACGCTGCTTGAATCAGTTGTTCGCGCCAACGGTGGAGTTCCCGCAACAGTGGGAGTCCTCGGAGGCGTTGCCCGGGTTGGTATGAATGCAGAGGAGATCCTTGAGCTAGCTTCAGCAGCGGAGAAGAAGACAGCTTTGAAAGTTTCTCGAAGGGATCTTGGCTACATATGTGGAATGGTATTTGAGCCTCCCATAAACTTCATTAAAATAATAGGGCTGAACTGAAGCTTTTCAGGGCCTTTCAGGAAAGCCGATTCACGGTGGTACAACAGTCTCTGGAACGATGGTTCTTTCACACTTGGCTGGGGTCAAAATCTTTGGAACTGGTGGACTTGGTAAGTTTGATACAAGCAAGTCAATGACTTCGATCTAATCAGCTTTGAAGGCGGCGTTCACCGTGGAGGAGAAAACTCTATGGATATATCGGGTAGGTTCTTCCCCTAATATCATCACGAAACTTTCCCGTCTAATGGTTAATCATAGCCGATCTCACGGAATTGGGACGAACTCCTGTCGCTGTGATAAGCTCCGGATGCAAGAGCTTTTTGGATATTCCACGAACTCTCGAGTATCTCGAAACTGAAGGAGTCTGTGTGGGTACCTTTGCTGATGGTCGCGAGGGGCCTGTTGATTTCCCCGCGTTTTATACTCGCGATAGTGGCGTCCGCAGTTCTCGAGTCATTGAGAATGAAGCTGAAGCAGCAGCCATAGTTTGTGAGTGCAAATTGGTTCCTAAATAGTTCACACCTGACAAAATTCAGATGCACAATCGAAATTACCTGTCTCGTCAGGAATTCTCCTTGCCAACCCCGTGCCTCTAGAGCACTCGGTCTCCAAGACCGAGATGGATCATATCATCGACGAAGCTCTTCATTTTGCTGATATAGAAGGGCACAAGGGCAGTGACAATACGCCCTTTGTTCTTTCTAAGATTAAGGAACTGAGCGGCAGTAAGAGTGTTATCGCTAACCGGGCCCTGGTTGAGTCTAATGTGAAGCGTGCGACCAACGTAGCTGTGGAGTTAGCTAAACTTGAAGAACTCGACCGGGTGTCTGGATCTCGGTGAGTTCATCGTTAGAGATAAGCCGAAAAGAATATAACACTAAGTTTTGAGATTCTCGTGATAGCCATATGCCAGTGATGTCAAGCCCTAGTCCAGCTGAACAACAAGTGTCAAAACAGCATACACTTGAAGCATCCAAGCCAATTGCTGCACCAGTTGAAAAGGCCGATATCGTGGTTGCGGGATCTCTCGCAATAGATTTGTCCTGTGACTACACACCATTCTCTGGTGACCATGGCCAGGTTTCTCCTGTTCCTGACACTTCTAATCCTGCCATCATCGGGCAAAGCCTTGGCGGCGTCGGCCACAATGTCGCCCTCGCAGCAAGCTACATTGGGAGCAATGTTCTCTTCTGCAGCATCGTGGCAGATGATCTGAGCGGCAGAGCAGCTCTATCTTCATTAGAAAAAGAAGGTCTCAGCACCGCAGGTGTTCAAGTATTACCTGAATCATCGGGTGCACGTACAGCACAGTATATAGCCATTAACGATGCAAAGAAAGATCTGGTCTTCGCCATGGCCGACATGGGAATTGTTGAGCTGTCTGAACAACAGCTTGATTTTGACGGCTTCTGGGAGCCTCTGCTTGCTAAATCCAAGCCCAGCTGGGTCGTTCTCGATGCGAACTGGCGACCTGCCGTTTTGGCAAAATGGGCAACCGTCGCTAAAAAGCACGGCGCACGTGTGGCCTTCGAGCCTGTTTCTACAGCCAAGTCAGGTCGTCTGTTTGGCCGCGGGACCAGTGGTGCCGACATGGCCATAGGACCTGCTCAAACCATCCCTAACAATGCTATCAGCCTTGCATGTCCTAATCGACTCGAGCTTGCAGCTATGTATAAGGCTGCCAAAGAGACGGAGCTCTTCGAATCGCCGGACTGGTGGGAAACAATCGACTCCATGAGCTTATCAGCAAGTGGCTCTCGCGAACGTCTTATTTCGCTTACTTCTGCAGCACTCGTCGATGAGGGCCTGCCGCAGCAGTCTATACAGCTTCTTCCCTTCATACCTTGCCTTGTCACAAAGCTCGGTGCAGACGGCGTTCTCCTTACCCAGCTTTTACCTCCTGGAGATCCCCGTTTGACTGATCCTGATTATGCCCCCTTTATCCTAGGTCGGGCGTCATCTACCGAGTCCTCCTTCGGTGGAGTGTATATGCGCCTTTTCTCCCCAGAGGCCAACTTATCTTCCGAGGACGTCGTCAGTGTTAATGGTGCTGGTGATACTTTGCTGGGGGTTCTTGTTGCTGGTCTTGCTAAAAATGCGTCTCACTTATCCATCGAGAACATCCTTTCGGTGGCACAAGAAGCAAGTCGGAAAACACTCATTAGTGCAGGGGGAGTAAGTAGAGAATTGGTAGAATTACAGGGTCGTTTATAATGTGAGCGTTATGGTTCTCTAGAGGTGTGGAAATGTCGTTTGTAGCCTTGGTCATTTTTATATAAAGTACTGGCCGAATGTGACAGCGTTGTAAAATCCTAAAGTCACATTCACTTATTTTTGCTATCTATTTATAATTATAGCTCGCTCCCAACTCTCACCTCCAACTGTCACCAGAGCAACATGTGTACTAGGCTCAACCCTCTCTTTCGCCTTCCCGTTCACATTTCTACACCATGGCATCTTCTTATTAAAATGGAGGTATGTGGTTCCATATGATCTCTTTCTGAAAGAAAACTGGCTAACAACACAGCAGACCACACCGTATCGCATCACTGGCGATGAGTCGATTGTCAATATCCATGTCGGGGCAACTGAATGAGATCGACCTTATAAAGATGACCTTACCTAGGCGCTATCATCAGATTTCGCAAAAAGTGCTGGCCAGGAAATCACACAGCCTATTGTTGACGATGAGGTCCCGTTCTTCAACTGGACCACAACATCTTTGAAGCTTGGATACCGATACTTCCTCTACCGCATGCGTGCTAATCTTGACGATTGCCGTTTACTTTTCGATACTGTCGAGTCCCTTGGAATTGATTTCCTCACTGGCAGCAATATTAAGCGCATCTGGGACTGTCTCAAAGGGTAGAGTATGCCTTTGCCACTTAATGAGAGGGAATCATTGGAAATCCGCCAGAGATGCCACTTTCTTCCTTTTGTTCCTTGGCGAATAAGAAGCAAGCAAGAGCGCTGTACGAGCTCATCATCTGATGCTCCTAGGAGCAATCCGTCGGCAATGTCATAACGAGAATAAAATACTGGCCATGCTAAATTTGGGCCAAATTGGCCTCTCTGATGGTCTTTTCGGCTGATGGCAGGGCGTGATAGTTGGACTTGAGTGGATAGGACGTTACGAGAGAGTTCATTTTATCATTAGTCGAAACCGCGCCAAGTGCTGAAACCATATTGATACTGATCTTTTTTTTCTTTACTCTGAAGCAGCATTTGTATGTCTTTTAGATCTCAAAGTGGGTCATATCTGGTGATCGTCCCGATTGCGTCTCAATGGGCTGCATCCATGCAGTCCCACTGCAAAAGATCCGCAGAAGGCAATCGATCTACAAATAAGCAGACCCAAAATGTTGACTGGACAGCCAGTACACCTATCACAAGCCGGGTATTAGCAGTAACCCAGAACTACATAATATCCAATGACAATAATCAATTAAATGACGGGGCCAGTCGAACAGACAAGCCCACCACCAACTCTATAAATGGCTCTATCATAATTCTCCGCGCTCATGAAAAGCTCACCAACCAATTCCGAGCATCATTAACCTGCTCTGAACCCTTTCCATCATCAACAAGATACCGCTGGTACGCCTCACGCAACAAACTCTGTCTCGCAACTTCACAGTCTACCCGAATATCCTCAATCAAAGCCTCCATAGAAACATAGTCGAATTCCGGCCGGATGTACCCCAGAATTAAAAGGTGCAGCTCGGTGCCATAGAAGTCCGGCATTCGATGGAACTTGGGCTGCGGCACGGCCGTTGGTGATGGCTGTGTCAAGGGAGGTAGTATATGGATTTCCTATAAGAAAAAGAAAAAAAAAACATAGTGAGAATCCATCACTCTTTTCACCCAGGCCCAAAACATAGCCTAGGTAATGCGTTTGAACATACCACCGACCGCACTTCATTTTTATAGAACGGATTATACCCAATGCTCAACACAGCCGGGGTAAGAGTCGCCTCAGTCGGCTTCTCGGATTCCGTTGCAGCCCCGTTCTCGGGGACGAATTTCTTCGGGTCCAGCGCTACAACGCCGTAGTACACTCCCGTTGCTAGGTCGGGGTGCTCTACGGAGAGATTGTCCGCGGGGATATTGGCTGTGGGGATTCCTAGCTGATTAATTGTCAGCTATGTGTGTCTTTCATTGCGGAACGGTGGTGAAGCTCCTTCTATACGCACGTCTTTGCTTCCCCGGCCGAAGCCTTTGATCACGGGCCCGGATAGCCGGACGGGGTAGGGGGCTTCGGGGCCTGTATCTGGACCGGCGACCGGGTCGCGGGGCTTTTCAGGGCGCATGGTGAAGGGTGTGTTTAGTTGGGTTCGAGGTTGGTGCTTTTTGTGCAAGTCTGGGTGTAGGTTGTATCGGGATCGGAATGTAGGAGACAGGCGGAGAGGGGCGCTCGGTAGCTTCTGGAGGAGGGGAGGGGGATGGTGGTTTCTGAACTGTTGATCGGGGGGTGGTTTAATTGATAGGCGGTTGAAATAAAGGAAAGTTTTCTAGGCAATTTCGAGTAAATGAAGACTGGCTGTACTATAAGAAAGAGGAATTGGAGACGAAATGAACCGATGGCGGGGGATTATTTCGTTATCGATAAGGCGCCGAGGCTCTGGATTGTGTTAGAAATCCGTGGATCCTGACAGGAACTAATCACTTGGCCAAGGTCAAGGCTGTGAGCGGATTGAATTTATACATACGGAGTTTATGGGTTCAGTCTACACTAGAGAAATTCAAATTGCACTTGAGCTCAATCAACAACGTGAATTGCATTATATCCCATAAAAGCACAGACCCAGCCCAGAGATATCATTTTTTGACCCCCTAAGCGCCGAAGAACCAATATATGTACGAGCGCAACTGAAATAACAGAAAAACAAAGGGGGAATCATACAGTCCCGCAAAACAATATTGAACAGAGGAAGTGGAAATCAAAACTTAGAAAAACATGTTGGGTATATGTTAGGCCTGGCCCAAGCTCCAACAGGTAGGGAATCCGGAAGGGCAAGTACAAGAAATGTAAGCACGAGAAGAAGAAGCAAACAGATGAAAATCCAAATCGATCCATCGATGGATAGATCGATCAAAAACAGAAAGAACTGGTGACTTGTGCAGAAAGAGGAATCAAATGCAAGGTAGGAACTAGAAAGAACAAATCAGTCAAAATCCCAACCAGGTCATCAGCGGCGTTACTCACATTCATCACGAACAGCATCGGAATATCGAAAACATCTCGCTTCACTGTCCAGCAGTACGCGCATTCGACTTTGCCATCCTTGAATCCAAGCTGGTTCATCCCAGCCTCTCCAGCAATCCCACCCTTGCGAAGATGGTTATTCCACTTCCCACTCTCATCAGACTGGCCCACATCCATGTCGTCTTTCGTTTTATACTTGAGCAGCTTGCACCGCGTCATGACACTTCCTCGCGAGTCACCAAATGCCAACCGAGCAAAGTCCTCGTAGAACTCTACCACGCTATCGTCGTCCATCAATTCGGCGAGGAACACTGGCTGCGAACGACCGGCGCTGTGTTCCACAGAGCTGCGCGGTGTAAAGCTACCGCGGGAGCTTGTGCCGGATGCGGGCTGTGACGATCCGCCGGTGTTGACGTTCATATTGGGCTCTTTCCCGAGGAGGACGTCTTTTTTCCATCCTGTTAGGATGCTGAATTCTTTGCCTACAGCGGCTATCTCGCCTGTTCGACGGCAGACTATTGTTGGGGTTCCGCATGCGTTAATGAAATCTTCGTATTCCCAGAGCGTTCGCTGGAAGCATTTTTCCATGAAAATGAGATCATCGCGGTTGAGGGTCTTGGTCGTGGCAATAAATGAGGGGCGGATGGATGCTAGTGACTTTGCGATGCGCACAGTCTTCGACGGCGAGAATCGCCGTTGGATAAAAGCAGTCAGGTTATGGAAACCGCTAGTGTAAGCGTACGGCTCCTTTACGCTCTCGTATATAGAAGAGGGATTACGATGACGTCGTTTCGGTCCGACCTGGAGTTGTTGCGGTTTCAAGTTTTGTGGAGTGATCACCTGTCGCTGGCCGTTAGGGACTAGGCCAGGCTTGGAGGCCGAGTTGTTGAACGAGTTTTCGTCAAAGGGGGGATTGGCGTTTGGCACGTGTGGACTGGTTTCGCCGGCAGGGCTGGCAAAGTTGGCAGGGCCGGACTCGATAGCAAAAGCATGCGGGCCATCAGCTTTCATGTGTGTAGGCAGTATGCCGTTCTGGCCATAAACACCACTGACGTTCACATGCGGCTGGCCCGAGGCTTGGCCAGTCGGCCAATCATTGAGCAAGGGATCACCGAACATGAACGGCTGATTGCCCGGGCTTTCTCCAAAACCTTGAGCTGGCGTGGAGAACTGTGCAGATCCGCTCCGGCCGATCGAGCCGCGCTGGGTTGCCGAGTCAGTGGGAGAATCGCCGGCGCCAGTGGCCATGTGACCGAGCATTCCAAATTCGAGCGCACCATATCGATTCTCGAAGTTCATGCTTGATAGATCGAAATTGAATAGTGCAGGGTCGCTTGGGTCAAAGAACGGGCCGGCGAAAGGATTCTGGCTGCTATCCCCAGAAAGGGCGGTACTCGGGGTGGGTTGCTGGTTAACGGACGATAGACTCGGGTTCCGGCCGTTCTGGCTAGTTTTGAGATTGAAGGTTGGCGAGACGGGCGATTGTGTGGTGAAAGGGCTCTGAGCCAAGGTATCCTGATACATATTGTAAGACCCTTGTTGCGGCTGGGCCTGTGGCTGAGGGGTGGGGTAGTAGTTGTTGTTGGATTGTGGTGTCTGTTGAGGTGTGTTGCTGCCATTGCCAGGAATAGACATGCTGGTGCGGAGATTTTCGTTGTAGAAGTTATTATTATTATTGCTAGAAACCCCAGGCATTAATGCTCCATCAGGTGCATCGTGAAGGTATTTCGCCTTCTTGCGCACTCCATCATGACACGCATCTTGTAAGCCTCGCTTGATACAACGTTGACACGGTCGCTCATCGCCTATAAGCAGAGTTAAGAAAAAAGTGGTGTTAGCCAAGAAATTCTTTGCAGATGTAGATCGATCGCTACTGCATACCACACGTCAAATGGGCTCGCTGACAGGCAAAGCAGGCTCGGCGCGCCTTTTTCCTGCGCGGGCGCGAAGGATCCTTGGCATTAGCAGCTTTACGACCATTTTCCGTCTTCATGGCGCCGTTGGTCTTCTCTTTACTCGAGTCCAGCGGCTCCGAGTGTTCTGTGGTATCCACGGAATCGCGATCGCTGCGCAGATCACCTGGGGCTGGAGAGCCGTTCTTGAGGTCGACACTCATTTCGTCATGTACCTCGCTGCGCGGCATAGAATAGTGATATCACAGGCACGTTCACGCGCTCTGGGGTTTCTTACGGAACAGTATCCGAAAGGTGTATAGCGTCTTCTCCCTCCGCTCACAGAGTCTCAAGTGTAGAGAAGCGTTCGGGTCATCCGCGTCACCTTATTTCGGCGGAACGGAAGCGCGGTTGCGCGATGCACGAAACCAGTCGAATCTTTGGGCAAATCCACCACTACACACTCAAGTATATTCGTAGAGTATGGTAGATTGTTTGTATCCTCCGTCCTCCAGGGTCCTCCAGCGTTCGGTTTTGGGGGGTGAGGGCCCGCGAACTCTTGGCTCTCACGGTGGCGCGCTTGTCGGAGAGGGAGCCGAGAGAGGACTGGCCTCTTGACAGGAGGACTGAGGCGCAATCGAGTCGAAGTCGAACGGAAGAGTAGGAAGCAGGCGCATTGAAGGGGGGAAAGAAATTCCACGCGACGAGCCAAAAAAATGCCGCAACGGTTCTGAGGGGGGATGTTAAGCTGGATTCGGCAGTGGAGGCGGGCGAAGGCTCTTCGGCTGCGGGGAAGGCGGGAATAGAGGAACGAAGCCCAGAAGGTCGGACAGCCGAAAATGAGGGGAGATGAGGTTTCGCGTGGAACGATTTGAATAAATTGGATGGTTTGGATGTCCTTGGGGGGGAAATGAACGGAACGTTCCCGTGACTTTGAGGTATAAGCAGCAACAGGCAGGACTACAACCGGGCCGATTGAAGGGAATGGACTACTTTTTCAGGGTATTTTCAGGTTATGTGCGCCAGTAATTTACTAATTTACTCATTCTCCTGTATATTACGCCTCGCTATTTGAACTTTCGGGCTTCCCAGGATTCATGCTTCGGCACAGCTCCGAGCAATTCGAAGGCGTGATTTGTATGGTTTCGCGCAGTCTCCCTTCTCCATTCTTTTTACCTAATTTAGGCCCCAGAAGGGCAGGATACGCATGCCTGGAAAGCTCGTAAAGTTACCAGATCCAGAATCCGTGTTCTGCCAGCTTCTGTCAGGGCCAGGGCGACTTCCCCGGGCTTTTCGATTTTCCCGTATATAGAGTTCACATGCTGACTTTTGGTCCATCGGCGACTGGCGGTATTGAAAAATCGTAATTGCGATACTGGACAACTAGTCGCATCTGCCATACCCTTGACAGACCTGCACTGGACTGATTGGCCCAACTCGGCAGATCGTGCATTCCCCCGTCCCACGGGGCAATTGCCCACGTGTGGTCCAGAATACAGAAATAAGCAAGCTCGATAATTCACGCAAATGCCAACTGTTGCCAGAAAAAGCCGCAATGGACTTCTCCCCGCATCACGGCCTCTTGTACCCCGTCCCGAGTTCTTCCTACAGCCCCCGTTTTCCCCCGAGGTCTGAGCCAGCCGCCATGCCTCGGTAAGGGCGTAACTACTCCCCAAGGTTTCCTACATACGAGGTGCGAGGTTTGCCTCTCATCCAAGACCACATGATGCTTGACCTCTTCACAATAGGCCTGGAGGGGACCGCTGTCGGAGAATTGGCATTCGGGCCGGCTTAAGAGCCGGTAACCTCATGTGTGGAAATGCAGAAACATATATGATGCGGCGCGCTCATTGGATGATACGAGCTCTTGGCTAAATTGAAGAACAACTAACTGTATTGTATTAAAGAAAGGAGTGGGCTCTATACGCTATACAGAGATTCATTGTTCTCGATTTCCGTCGGCATTGTAATTCCACCCTTAGGTAGGACAGCAGCGGAACTGTTGGGGCCAGCCCCAATTGTATACTTGAAACTCTTTCCTCATCACAGGACTAGATTTACGGCACAGAAGGCATTGGGGAAATTAGATCGCAGCACCACATGAACAGCTCCTGCAGTTGATTCCTGGGATCACGAAACAAGGGTTGAAATCTCCCCGGCTTAGTTTTCATATTGTGTGTTATGTACTAGTATATGTGAATAATCTTATCATAGCAAACCTTGGAATATCATTGTTGGCATGAGCCTTTCGACAGGTTGAGGATATGATCATATTTGGGATGTCGCAAAGCGACTCCTTTGTCGAATGCGGCTCCCAAAGCGGAAGAAGATGTACCTATAAAGATTCATCAGTATATGGAGTCTCACTTGTAATAGGATTCCAAGTCTTCAGCATAGCTGAAGTTGGTAACTGCCCCTGAATCACCTGCCCTTTAGCTAATGCAGTGTCGAGGTGATTCATCCACTGGGCCAAAGCGCAGGTACCTCGTTCAACAAAGAGCCAGGGGCGTCAGAGCACAACTTACGGGAAGGGAAGCATGACCAAGGTCAAGAAACCGAGAAGCGAGGTAGCCCAGTGATACCCAAGCTTGTTGTACACTGTGGCCGTTAGTATATATGAACCATGATGTGGCACTGCTTGAAGACCTCGGGAAGTAATCAAAATAAAGCCTGCTTTCCAGGGCCTAAGGAGTACAAGATGCTAGTCGAATATGCAACGCATGATCAAACTCTTTGACCCACAGCTGAAGACTGATCAAAAGACTCGAACTTACTTTGAATACCGAATAGTGGGAAAATTCCTCCGAAGCTGGACCGCATGAAGCTGTTCGCTGCCAACGCACTCGCGGCAAAAGTGGGATAGGCATCAACGAGAAACGTGAATATACCTGAGTAGACTAGGATCACCCTGCGGTAGCACGATCAATTAGTACTGTGGAAAACCTCAAGTCCCAACTGCTCTCTTTAAAAGTAAACTGAGACATGATAAGATGGACTCACCCTGCACCAAATACGGCACTGCCGATGATTGGAGCTATCCAGTGTACATCAGAGTAAACTGTCCACGCAAAGATGAACATTCCAACCGTGACAAAGGGGCCACCGGCAATTGCTTCATAGTCCGAATATTAGCAAGGCTCATTTAAGCAAACAATTATGTCAAGCTTACCAGGAGGCAATCGCCATTCAGGGCGGAATTCATCTGTTGGATCCGCATTCTGCTTATGATTCCGCTCTAAGCGCTCATAGTTGCGACGCCATATAGGATCCGACAGAATTGCAAAGACCATGCCAACAAAGAGACCCATGAAGCAGACACCTCGCTGCCATAACTCGAAGCCATAAACGTTCTCGAATATCAGCTGGAAAGCTCCGAAGAACAAGTAGAGAATTCCCAGGAGGATTGCAGAAAATAGGCAGAGATTCAGGCACATCGGCTCCAGGGCCAGGAGAAGGATTGGTCGATACATGGAGCGTAGAACAGTCTGGGCGACTGATCTTTTTAGCTTTTCAATTGGAGCTATCCATCGAGATTCGCCCGTTTCTTTGCGAAGTTTCTGCGCTTTACGTCTGATAAGACTATATGGCATGTTAACTTATGTTGCAGAATCGCGCATAGTAAATCACACTTACACTGGGTGGTATGTCTCGGGGACGAAAATAATCACCAAAAGAAGGATTACAGCGGTCCAGATCAACAAGACGTAAAAAGTCCAACGCCTGCGGGGATTAGCTCTGTATAATAAATCGTTTGTGTTCAAGCATTAGGTATTCAAACATATGCAGAAGTGTGCTTACCATGAAGTGAATTGATTGATAAAGCCTCCCACCCTATAATCACCGTCAGCTTAAAATAGAGCGGTTTCGCAGGTATATAAACCTACAGAGGGCCAATCTCTGGTCCGACGAATGGGCTTGCTGTATAGAGCATCATGGGCGCAGCAAGTTGGTGTCGATCAAACATGTCTCCCACGGTGCCGCCAGCAACGCTCAGGAACGCGCTGCCAGAAAGGCCATTGAAAAAGCGAGCGATCAGCATCGTCTGGACATTTGTCGCCACCGCACATGGGATAAGCCATATCAAGAAGAACGAGAGAGACATTATGTAGATGTTTCGGCGGCCGTAAAACTGGATTCAGGGTCATTAGTATTCTCCGTGATGAGTAAGTGCTTCTGTTCTAATTCAATTAGAGCATACCTCAGACAGCGGACTGAGGAAAAGTGGACCAATTCCTGTGAAACCACAATGGTTAGGTATGACCATATATCGTCAAGTTGCTTTTTGGGGTACTAATAACGTACCGAGCCCCCAGATAAACGTTGAAAGACCCAACGTCGCCACTTCGCGAGAGCAGTTGAAGTCTTTCATCAATTGGGTGTACGTCATGGTGTACATTGACGATGTACATGTTCTACCTTGGTCAATACATATATACTCCGATGCTGGTATCAGATCCTTTACTCACACGCAAATTGAGCCCGAAGAAACAATAATGGTGATCAGCCACCGGCGAAAAGTACTCATATTCCGCGGGTTCAAAGGGTCATTTTCATCCCATCTCACTGTGAATTCATCCTCTCCATATGAAGCCCGACTTTGATCCTGGACACCTTCTTGTTCAACATCCTGTCTACTTATACTTACGCCGTCGTTCAAAGACCAGGCTCGCTCGAGTGATCGGGAGGCGTTGGACTGTTGCTTCGATAACGGTACATTTAGCCGATCCTCACGAGCCGATGAAGCGGCAATCGGCGCAAACGCAGTGTCGTTTGTTTCTGGCGTGTCATGATCGGGACTTTCTGAGCTTTTCTCCGAGTTGGAAAGCTTTTCGGGGTCCATCATATGATATTTTGCTGGGGGGCTTTTTTTTCTCCGCACTAGAGTACTCGCGAATGGCAAAGACAATAGCCGTTGAGAGAGAGGTCTTTTGCAGATGTGGGATCGCTTGGTTGGGAATTACAGACTGACCAGGTCAAATGGAAAGGGGATGCCCCAATTTATGATATTAGGGAAATGGAAAAGTCCATTACTCCAAAAAATATTTAGCGTTCTGCTAGTTAGAAGTGGCGGCAGGGCTGATTAATACCTGCTAACTTAACCTATCACGGCCCCATTGGCGTTAGCGTTCGCGGAGCTCTTCAGTGTTTAACTTGGTTTTTTGGCAGCAATGCTTCATGTTGGAGCTAATATTGACTTCATAGGATGGAAACTACATTTCTTGATATCAAACGTAATAGAATGTATGCTACAGCGACTGAAAGAAACTGATCGAGTTGCGATAAAACAAAAACCGTTTTCCCGTATTTGCCCCATGATTCAACCCCACAATGGGCCGACAAAGCCGGCTATCGGGAAGTAAACAGCGAAATATTGATATTAGAAATCAGAAATATTTAGAATTATTGCAGAATTTTCTAATGATGGTAAATCTATACAAAATTGGTTTCGAATGTGGTTTTACATATTAACACACCAAAGCTCCGTGGATAGAATTTGCATTTACCGGATTTTAGGTCAACTGGTAATTATGAGTTCACTATGTGTTTCCAAGCAAGACATTGAGAATAGCTGCATTTCATAGATTCTTTCTTCGATTGACACGAAGATCCACCAATAGCAAGCATTCCAGAAGTCTGATTCTTTGGCTCATGGCTCCGAAGACGACATTTCTTGCCTGAGCAGGGCCGCACGTTCCGTGCGGTCCAGGTCCAAATGGTTCCATAGTTGATCCTTCGGAGAATGCTCGACAATCCAAAAGGGGACTCCGAACTAGTATTGATAATATCCCCTAATCGAATGAATTGCCTTATTCGAGTTTAGCATACTATTCAATACACCGAAAGACTAGGGTTGCCCATACTTGTAAGCCAAGCTGTGCTAGCATGGGTGCTGCACCCTCTTCACAGCTTTCCCCAGGTATCACCAAAATCTACAATCCAGCAAATACCGCTGAAGGAGATCTCCAAGGTCTGCAAAGAATCTCCAAATTTCTTTGAATAACCCGTTCCATGTCCGCGACCTTGTCTACGGAAGTGTTAGTGATTAAAATAAAAGAGCAGTTCTTTATTTGAATTTTTCTCTTCTCTTCTTTTCTTTTGTTCGGCAAGTGCTGTAAACTTGATATTTACTATGTAGTTGGATAGGACGATCACTCGTTGGATCACCGGGGCTGCTATGATGAGCAGGCGTCTATTATAAATTGTGCTTCTTGTCCTGGAACGACTTCTCCTCCCTAGATTCGCTATTTCTACTATCTGAGTATTGTTATCGGAATTCATCCTATTTCCTTTCCTATCTGAATTGCACGCATGTGACATCTACCAAGACAACATTCAAGATATCGAATAGGGTATGTTCAATTAACTAGGTTGCTAAGACTACAACAGCAGATGACTCACAAACACCGTGACGGCGGAATAAAACTCCAGAACCGCCCATTTGAACAGTAATATCACCAGACCCCTTTTCTCCGAACCCATCCAAAAACTCCTGATTGTCATTCAAGCGACAATATCCCAAGACAAGTTACCAAATCTCCCAAAATATCGGATCATGGCAATGTCAACTGTACATAGACGTAAAATGCGCCGGCTCATCTCGATTTTTAGAACATCACACAGGAACGTTCTATAGAGCTTGTGTCAATTGGCTCATCGCGCCTCCGGCGTTCTCTTCTGCCCATGAGCCCCACAGAGCCTGCTTTCCACGGATCTTCAGTGGAGCGCCGATTGACTTGGAAGGCTGCTCAACCTTGACAGCATCCTTGGTAGCTAGGACAAGAAGCTCGAAAAACATCTTGGTGGCATCAGCCTTGGTTGCGCGCTGCTCGGGGAGCAGGTCTTGGAACACAACGGCCTTCTTTTGTTGGGTGGCCGAATCGCCTAGTTGCTCTCGCAGGATGTGAACGGCGTGCTTGGTACCAATGGAGACGGGCTCAGTGTCAATAGGTTGGATTGTGTCGTCGAGATCCTCGAGAGGAGCTGCCATGCCCTCATCATCACTCAAGTGGAGGTCTTGTTCACCGTCATCACCGGGGAAATCAATCTCAGATCGCTGGTTAAGGGTGGTATCAAGACCAATGCCCTCGTCAAGTGGAACAATAGCCTCTTCGTCACCAAGGTCCAAAGCGGGAAGATCGGCAGCAGCAACATCCATGTCGGAAATGCCACTGTCACGCTTGCGCTTGAGTTCACCGGCCTTTTTCACAGATTCCAAAGACAGCAGACCGCGAAGCTCAGGAGCCAAAACACGGCTGCGCTCCTCGCCGAAGATGCTGGAGACAAAGTTGCCATTTTGCTGGCGAGTCATAAGAGTGAGATAAACCGGATCGCGGGGGAGGAAAGAGGCAGGCTTAAGGATAGCAGAGCGGTCTTCTTGTTGTTCACGGATTTGACCCCCAGACAAGTGAGCCTGTTCGTCTGCCTTGATAAACTCGAGCTTCTGGCGTTTGTTGCCCTTTTGCGCAGCGTTGTATTCTTTCTCCAAAGTTGCCATCTCCGCAGCGTTAGCATCAGACAGAGGAGTTGAGGTATCACGGTTGAATCGGTTGGCGTCATTGGCGCGAGGAGTGAGGCCACCAAGGTCATCGTCGCCACCGAAATCAATAGGGGCATCAGGGAGCAAGTCATTGAGATTGTCATGTCCGTCGTCGAGATCCATCTTATCCAAGGGAACATCGTCCTCACCCAAGTCGAGGCCCAAGTCATCGTTATCGTTGAGTTTTCCAGCATCACTGTACAAATCGTCTTCCATGGGGCGAGGCGGGGGAGCGTCTCGACCAATTTCCATAGTAGTATCGAGTCCAAGAGGCATTTCATCTTCACCCAGGTCAAGATCGACCAGAGAGGGGTCCTCAAGACGCGCAGGCTCTTGAGACACGGATCGGCGGAAGCTACTATCCGGAAGGAGCTGACTTCCGAAATCCAGACCTCCTGGCTGCTTTCCTGAAGATTCAAGGCTGAGGTTTTGAGGGAAAAGAAGAGAAGTGTCCAGGTTGGTGAAAAGATCAGATTCGGTCAGCACATCAGGTAGGGTAATGCCACCAGGCGCAACGACAGTGGTAGTCAAATCATTATTGTTGGTTAAGCGAAAAGCCTGGCAGTAAGACAAGTTAGCCTTCGGCTCATTTGAGGGAGGTGAATTAGAAATTGAGTGGCACATACCATTTTGATCTTCATCAACGCTTCATTACAATCATCCAAAAGATAACGCGCCTTTCGGCTGTAGATACGCACAACACCGAGCAAAAGCTGACCACTCAGTCGCAATGCCATGGGCGCCTGCCCTTGGTCGACAATGGCATTGACACTTCCCTCAATGTCGGATTGGAGAATATGCGACTTGGTCAGTTTGCGTTCGATATTGGCTGACAGCCAGACGCGGGCCAGCGGGCCGGTCTTGGAAAGGAGGGTTTCTGAATAAAACATGGCGCGTAATTTTCAATAAGGATCTCTATAAAATAAAAATGGAGACCTTGCAAGGTGGAAGAAGGAGCCCGCCCGGCGCGGGGTGAAGCGTGACAGGGAGTAACGCGCGTGCAGTCGAAGCCGGGAAAACAAACGATCTCGGGAGGGGAAAGGCTTTTGCGGTCTGTTTCGCGTTCTGGGTGAGGCCCCGAGATACCGGCACAAGCTCGTGAAATTGTTACCTCGACAGTGGAAGTGTAGACACGACCAAGATGGAGGAAGCGCGATCCAGGCAAGTTGGCAGAGAAACCAAGTGGAACGAGGGAAGCGCGTGGGAATTTAGGAGTCAGGTGAACCCAGCCACTTCGGGCTGCTGTGAATTCCTGCTGATGTAATGTGCCTCTGGGGGACGAAACAGGGGGAGCAGCGCGAAAATGCGAGAGGCTGGGAATGCGAGTTGCCTTGGTGCGCTCTTATTGGCTGGCGGCTGTTTCGCGCTAGTCCCCATAAAGCCTCATCGGATTATCTTGGCTCCGTAACACACTAGTCCCAATTTGGGGAATCCTTCTCATGCGATTCGAGAATCAATGCCGTTTCCATGTGTATTTGACGCTTATGGGAGGGAAATTGGGAATGCGACAACCTTGACACCAACTTGAAATTTGTTTTATAGGGGTTTTTTATTTAATTCGTGCCTCCTATACATTTGGCAAAACAGCTGTGAAATTGATGTTGATTCAGCTAAGCGGCCCGTTCCCAGAGTTCCCAGTTCCCACTTAGTTCCATCTCCAGTCTGGAACATCCCCCCCCGTTGAAGCATTGCTGCCAGATCGCTTCTCTGACGCCCCTCTCCCACCACATTCGATTGAGGCGGGGTGATTATTGGTCTCTTCTTTGTTTGACGCGTTGGTTCTTCCTGTTTAGCCTGACCACCAACCAAAGCATGAGAAATGTCAAGGTCCGCGACACCCGCGTTGCCGCTGCATAATGCACCAAGCCCCGACTCGCGACCATCTTCCACAAACCCCTTAGGCACACGACCAGATGCCCCTTCATCGGTAAGCGTATCCACGTCTTTTGATAACAGATAGAGTCCCCGCCGGGGCTCAGGCGTGTTAAAGGGGCTCATCGCTAATTGTCAATTCATTCAAAAGGCCTCAACATCTGCGTACTCGTGGCTCGAGCCATACGAAACTGCCGAGCGATTAAAAACTTCACTCCAGCATGGATTAACACCTGCAGAAGCAGAAATCAGACTCGCTCGTGATGGACCCAATGAGCTGCCGCACGAGGAGCCAGAGCCCTTGTGGCTTCGGTTTCTGAAGCAGTTCAAGGAATCGCTTATCCTCCTCCTCTTAGCATCCGCGGGTATATCATTCGTCATGGGCAATTATGATGATGCTGTCAGTATCACTTTGGCAGTGACGATTGTTGTCACTGTCGGCTTTGTGCAGGAATATCGTTCGGAAAAATCTTTAGAAGCCTTGAGTCGCCTCGTGCCTCATTACGCCCACTTGATCCGCGACTTACCTTCCGCCTATGGCCACAACGAAAACGCTACTCCAGCAACTGCGAACTCGGGAATTGAGATGGGGGATATACGGTCCAAGAGCCCCGGCACAGCCTCGGCTGCGATTAAAGCTTCCACAACAGTCCCGGCAAATGAGTTGGTCCCCGGGGACTTGGTTTTGTTTTCCACAGGCGATCGGATTCCAGCCGACATTCGAATTACCGCGGCGACAGATTTATCGATTGACGAGTCCAACCTGACTGGTGAGAATGAACCGGTTGCGAAGTATTCTGCGGCTATTCGTAGGACTCTCGGTGTGGCAGCTCAAGCCTCAAAAGACGGACCTCCTCGCTCCCCATTTTACGATGCTCCGGCTTCCGGCGCTGTGGGGGCCGATATTCGTCTGAATGAGCAGCATAACATTGCTTTTATGGGAACCTTAGTTCGATCTGGCTACGGACAGGGCATCGTTATATCCACAGGTGCCAAGACAGAGTTTGGAAGTATTTCGATGTCTTTGCAAGAAATCGAGAGTCCCCGAACTCCTTTACAACTCTCAATGGATCGCTTGGGTCAAGAACTGAGTTATATATCGTTTGGTGTTATTGGACTGATTGTAGTCATTGGCCTTCTCCAGGGAAGGAAACTACTCGAGATGTTTACAATCGGTGTCTCACTTGCGGTGGCCGCCATTCCTGAAGGTCTTCCAATTATTGTTACCGTCACACTTGCTCTAGGTGTGCTCCGCATGGCCAAGAGAGGTGCCATTGTGCGCCGACTCCCCAGTGTCGAAACTTTGGGATCGGTTAATGTCGTCTGCAGTGACAAGACTGGCACATTGACCCTGAACCATATGACAGTTACCAAATTGTGGCATTTTGATTCTACCGGGCCTTTCGATGTTCAGCGAGACATGGCTTCAGTCCTTTCGCCTGGTCCAGCAGGCCGCACCATTCTTCGAGTTGGCAACATCGCAAACAATGCTCGTCTCTCGCGCACGCACGCAAACTCACCGGCAAGCGCCTCCTCAGCGGCAGTTCTATCTTCAACTATCGATCAAGACTCGACATCAGTGAAAAGTCGCTGGGTAGGCCAGCCCACAGATGTGGCTATTCTGGATCTATTGGACACTCTCGGAGAGGACGACGTCCGTGAACGAATCAGTGCTCGCGTTTCAGAGACACCTTTCAGCTCCGAGCGAAAGTGGATGGGTGTAATCATTGGAGGCAATTCCGGTGATTCCAATGTTGCATATATCAAAGGTGCTCTCGAACAGGTTCTGGCTCGATCGGATACCTACCTGACCAAGGATGGTCGAGAAGTCATCTTGGATGAACCACGCCGTAAGATCATCCGAGATGCAGCAGAGCACATGGCAGCAGAGGGTCTTCGAGTTCTTGCTTTTGCTAGCGGTGTAGTTCGAGACAAGTCAAGAGGCGTGCGTGGATTCGGAAGCCGTTCCCCTACTCCCAGCTCCAAGGGCAGCCCAGTGGATGACGATGACCGATACAATGGGCTTGTGTTTGCGGGTCTCGTGGGCATGACGGATCCTCCTCGCAAAGACGTACACAGGTCGATTCGACGATTGATGTCTGGTGGTGTTCGGGTCATTATGATTACGGGTGACGCTGAGACAACTGCCGTGGCAATCGCGAAGAAGCTCGGCATGCCTATCAATGAGTCTGCGGGCGCTCGATCGGTTCTCAGGGGCGATGAACTGGACCATATGACCACTGCTGAGCTTGCTCAGGCAATCTCGACCACCTCTATCTTTGCTCGTACCAGCCCTGATCATAAGATGAAAATTGTTCGTGCTCTGCAGTCACGGGGTGACGTGGTTGCTATGACTGGTGATGGTGTCAATGACGCGCCCGCTCTGAAGAAGGCCGATATTGGTATTTCCATGGGCAAACTTGGAACTGACGTGGCCAAGGAAGCAGCGGACATGATTCTAACGGATGATGACTTTTCGACTATTTTGCGGGCTATTGAGCAGGGCAAGGGTATTTTTTATAATATCCAGAACTTCATCACGTTCCAGCTCAGTACCAGTGTGGCTGCACTTAGTCTCGTACTACTTAGCACGACTCTTGGCTTCAAGAATCCACTCAATGCCATGCAGATTCTGTGGATTAGTAAGTTTACATTCCTTTGAAATATCTCACGCGTACCCTGCTAACTCGCTTGCAGACATTCTCATGGATGGCCCACCAGCTCAGTCACTTGGAGTAGAGCCTGTCGACCCTATGATCATGAACCGACCCCCAAGACCAAAACACGCGCGAGTCCTGACCCGACCTCTAATCCAGCGAGTCCTTACATCTGCCATGGTCATCATGATTGGCACACTTGCGATCTATATCCACGAGATGGGCGATGCAACCGACGGTCAGCCATTGGGCAAACGATCCGGCGTAGTCACCGCGCATGATACCACAATGACATTCACATGCTTCGTTCTGTTCGACATGTTCAATGCCCTGACATGCCGTAGCGAGGGCAAGTCGGTGCTGCGTGGTGAGATCTCGCTTTTTGGAAACAAGATGTTCAACTACGCTGTCCTCGGATCCTTGGCCGGTCAAGCCTGTGTCATCTACCTCCCGCTCCTGCAGCGTATCTTCCAAACTGAACCATTGAGCTTTGGCTCTCTGGTCAAGCTTATTTGTCTTGCGAGCTCTGTGTTCTGGGTTGATGAGGGCCGCAAATATTATCATGCGCTTCAGCGCCGGCGTGGACTCGGCTCTGGGTATAGTGCCAACGTCTAATGTGCATTTGGTTCTGGGGGGTTCTGCATTGTCGCTTTTTAGATAATTTCTTTCTTTGTGTGTGAAAATGTTTGTAACCTATCTGACTGGATTGATATCCCATATACATAATAGATTCGTCCAGGGGAATTTGGCTCTTTGCCTGGTGAATGGATGTGTCAACGATTATGATTTTTCCTGTTTTCGTGGCATGGTAGTCTCATATAAGGAATCCATCGCGCATGGATGAGAAAAGATAAACTAAATGACTGGGCCTCCAAATATCGCACGTGGGCTTGAACGTTTCGTATCTATGTCTCTTCACAATTTGAAAGACCCTACGCAGTAACTAAATCCGCACTGTAGCTACTAGATGGTCTAAATTTTCGAACCAAATACTAGGTATTAATCGTACCATCTCTCAATTTTCAATTTAACTATAGAGCTAGTAAAAAGCATGCTAAAACTTGAAACATTGGAAATGCTAATCAAATTTCTTCAGTAAAATCCTTCAATCAGATCCATTGTACCGTACATGCCAAATCATTTGTATTTGGACATGCATACGAATGTACATGGTAAACTTGGAAGGTATGTTCAAATACAAATGATAGGATATGTAAGTCTTTCCCAGGGTCAGGTAACCCGGAATATTCAGGTCAGGCCAGGATGTAACTAGAAGATTTAAATAGAGTTATGGGGGCAAGCGGGGTTGGTTTATACTCCGTACTGTTAAATGTCAAGTCGTTGACAAGTAGCGTCCAACGACAGCAATACTCTCAAAATATTTTTAGCTTGTAATCTGATAGATGTTTGGAGGCAGGCTGATTGCTTCTTCTCTCCTTTCTGAGTTTTATCGAAAACTTTCTAATCTGTTTCTTATGGGCACGACTCGACAGTGTGTGAATAGTGGGTGACTGTATGGCCCTGGGCGTGGATTTACCACAAAAAAAATCAAATAGCAGAGAGCAGCAATTAGAGTGTGGTAGTTGCATCAACGGCCGAACTGGATGAGACTCAAAGAAAAAAAAAGAAAACAAAAAATGATGACCGACGCAGGGGTCGAACC
>KZ118964.1:58603-72315 GCA_002153405.1 Mycosphaerella populi pn0402 | reverse complement strand
TGGGCCAGCCGGCCTGTTGCTTGGAGAGAGAGTGACAAAAGTGGGCTATTATCCAGAGTGGAGGGACATGTGGGTATTAACCACACGGTCATGTGATCTTGATTCAACATGTTTTACCACACAAGCACTATCCATGCGACCAGGCCAGAAGGCCTTATCAAATCAAAACACATCGAAATTAGTATATCGACTGGTATTGTATCCAAGGTGAGTTGGTTAAATCCGGGCTAAAGGTTCACTGCATTGGTAGTGATATCGGCGAGTTCCACAATCGGCGCTTCTAGGTTTGCATCAAAATGGGCTATTGAAATTTTCTGAATTCTGAATACTATGGTGGGTACTGGCTTTCCTTATTACTGGTATCAATACTCATATAAATTATTGTTTTTTTGTGGATGAATTGACTCCAACATCTCAACTTCGTCCTCAACTGAATATTGTACTTGGAAATATATACATGGATAGTAGACTTGAAGTTATTGAGCGTACGAGTGGGAATAAATATCAAAGGAACCTAGGTAAGAAATGAGCGGATTGAGATATCCCGAGACGAGGCGAAACAATGAGAGAGACAAGGAAGTGAGTGATCTAAATAGCAAGCTTGAAGCGGGCCGGAATACACCGGCCCATAGCCGGAGACTCACGCCGGCGGGTGAGGATATGGAAACGAAAGCCAAAACGATATTCCCGAGACAGTTGAACCAGGAAAGTAAGCTTGAGTAAAAAGATTGACTGACTAAAAAGCTCGTGCTACTTTTCGAGCTAATTTTCATTAGCGAACGACGCGCAAAGATCGAACTAGTATATATTGCGAAAATCGTGTCAGGTCAATATCTCCATGGCAGGCATAAATCTATGTTTCTAAAGCTCTATCCGATTATATACTCAAAGTTCCATAGTGCGGACTCATCTACACTCATTCCTGAATGGGAAACCCGTATCCGACCAGCATGGCTGGTTCATCGATGTTGTGATGTTGGTAGCTGTGTACAGTTAGAAGAATTCAAATATCGGAGCTAAGAAAAATGCTTCTTACCTCAGGACACCAACAGCACCTGGCTCAAGCATGAGAGACAAAGGAAATTCCAATGGATATCCCAACCAGCGCTTAGTGAATGCACGGAGTAAGTGGCCATGCGCGACAAGAACAACATCGCAGGAGTTCTCTCCGCGCATGTTGTCCTTGTGAATAGCACGGATCTCCTTGATGAGATCATCGATGCGGTCAGAGACCTGCTGTGCAGACCTATATCGTACTTGTTAATTATGCCCAGACAGACTGCCAGAGAGCGACCTACTCTCCACCCTCACATCCATCCCGCCAGATATCCCAGGGCTTCTCAGCGTCTAAACCATGTTCTTTTCGCAAAGCACGGATTTCCTTGGTGACAAGACCCTCGTACTGACCATAGTCCCACTCAGCAAGCCTCTCCGTCTGCGATACCTTCTTGGCATCGCTCAATGCCTGCCTATCGGCTTCAGAGAACGCAATTTCAAAGGTCTGAACGGCACGTCGACGAGGACTGGTATAGACGTGGGCTAGAGTGGCCGGGTCAATTAGTTTGCCTGAGCCCACAATGATCTTCCCAGATGCAGAAACTTGGTTTCTGCCGTTCTCGGTAAGTTCTAGCTCGGTCTTGCCTGTATAGCGGCCATTTTGAGACCACTCCGTTTGCCCTAGAACGAGTCAGGACGAGGCGTGTGTTAGGATATTTCATGACACGTACCGTGTCGGTATAGGAAGACACGGGGAGTACCAGCATCCTTGTCAGGCATTGTGTGTTGATCTTCTGCACGAAGGATTTATCTTGTTTGGATCGACTTAAACACCAGTGAGTTCCCAACGCCACCTGCAAAAAGTGGGGGGTTCGAGGGGTGGGAAAAAAGAGGTTCCGAGGCGCCAATCAACTGCTCACCGAGGACCGGTGTGTACTCGCTCTCCACATGTCGATCGTGGAGAAAGTGACGCCCACACAAAAGCATTTATGATAGTTAGAGTTAGGAAATTACGAAATTATTTTTATTTTTATTTTTATTTTTGGCTGGCCATTACGTTTGTTTGGCAGTAGTAGCTGGAGTACTTACCGGCCGGGGTATCAGCCGCACCCTGCGGATAGAACCCCACACTACTATAAAATCTCCGATCTGATGCGGAGTTCTAGTGCGGACTTGAAGATGCGGACTTTGGCGAATCTTACAAATTGAGCCGTCTTGTCACCAATGAATTCCTCGAGCTTCTCCGAGACGTTCAGTTGGTACACATACACAGGATTCGCAATTAATATAGCATCGGCAATTGATTGAAAGTCCGGACAATTCCCGTGTCATCAGTTCATATACTATGATCGATAATCAGAAAATTATGGCTCGAAATCCTTAGCTATAGAACGTGGCCAAAGAATAATCTAGTATGTCTAAAGTCCGTAAATCCGGGAGGAAAAGCTTGTCACATATCCATAATTCATATATCGCCATGGATTAATGAAGTATATAAAGATTTGCGACGAGAGATTCAAACTATCCATCAAAACCTGACAGAAAGCAATTGAGTCTTCCTCTATCAGTTGCTCAACAAACGGCAAGATGAACGTCACATTCGAGACCTTTCGCGGCACCGAAGAAGGCAAAATCGTTGCTGGCACGACTACCCGAACCCTGGGTCCCTCCGAAGTCCATATTGAGACCACGCACTCGGGGCTCTGTGGCACCGATGAGCTCTATGTCAAGGCTGGTATTTGTCTTGGCCACGAAGGCATCGGGATAGTCTGCCAGACCGGGTCGGCTGTTAGCTCTGTGAAGGTAGGTGACCGAGTTGGGTTTGGATATACACACTATGTGTGTGGGACTTGTGACACCTGTTTGAGCGGTCAGTATTGGTTGGACTATTCAAAATGGAAGGATCTATTGACAACGAAACATAGGATGGGATCAGCACTGCGAGAATAAGAGAGAGTATGGGTTTCATGATCATGATCAAGGCTCTTTCGGTAGTGGGGTTGTGTGGGATGAAAGCTGTGTTGTTCCAATCCCCGATGGATATGATTCTGTCGATGCAGCCCCTATGATGTGTGCTGGTGGGACCATTTGGACTGTTCTCATAGACCAAGGGATTTGCCCCAATGACCGTGTTGGTGTTATGGGAGTTGGAGGACTAGGCCACTTGGCTATCAAGCTGGCCTCAGCGATAGGGTGCCATGTGGTCGTGTTCTCGAGTTCCGAGAGCAAACGCGAAGAGGCAATCGCTTTTGGTGCTTCTGAATATTATGTGGTCAAATCTGGGGGTGACACACCGGATTGTAAGCCTGTGAAGCACCTGTTATTATGCGGTTCCTCAAACCCTGATTATACAGGGTAAGTTTGTTATCTCTGGAGGCTTCCAGTATCATGCCCTTGTCCCTATACTGAATTTTCCCAGACTTGTTCCTTTGATGAGCCCTCGATCAGCTATTTACCCTATAGTAGTTGATATGGCTCCAACTCCAGTGGTCACGCCATTGTTGAACATGAATGGAATTCGTATCCAAGGCTCCCTGACAGCATCTCGCCGGGCTCTTCGATCGTTGATGAAATTCTGCGCAGCATGGAATATCACGCCAACATCGATGACGTTCCCTATGACCGCGGAGGGTATTGAAGAAGCCATGGAGACCCTTAGACAGGGTAAAATGAGATACCGCGGAGTTTTGGTTCGGTAGTCCCATCATTGTATAGCAATCCCGAGGTTGAGATCATGAAGAATCTTTCTTTTTTAGATTCGAATATGAGACTTTCATGTTTTGTTAAAGGATTGATTATTGTAACATAGTGGGGCTGATATACAGGAGAAAGTGGAGCCGATTACTGAGTCTAGCAGTCAATGACCATCATATACAATGAGAGATCCCTTTCAAGAGTTCTGTCCCGCCCGCCATTTGTAAGATCGAAACTGCCATACATACGTAGACCCCACACGATGAAAAACTTAGTCCTTCCACCTATACTAACGTTTTGAAACGCCTTATCACCTTGCTATTCGTGCACAGGCAGTGACAATTCAGGCCGACATAGGCAAGAATACCAGCGAGAATGTTGGCCACTCTGGCCTTACTACGGGCTAAACAAGCAGACTGAGTGAACGGTAGACTCGCGTCTACTCTAAATTTCATCTAGGTGCGGCTAATCCAAACACGGTAAGGTGCTACCCACACCAAGAACATTGGCTAAGAGCATACAGCGATGGATTGAGCGTATTCCCCCATCATATCGAAAGAGATAATTCGTTCGAATGGTCGTGATGAATACCAGAAAGGTCCTATCCTCACTAGCGTACATTGAATATAGAACAGTTCATAATTCAGCATTGAGAACAGAGCCTTTGGAAAACAGACCTTCCATCCTCGGGTCCCTTTTTCTCGGCGTGAGCTTAATCGAGTGCCAAGAATCCATTAGCCGTTTCACATGGGGAGAAGTCTACCAAGTTCTTTTTGGACATAGATACAGTCTTCGAAGGATTCTGGACAGTTCTCTATAAGGAATCATCTCCGTATTACTCCGTACTCCACGAACAAGGGTCTCTTGGTCTCTTGGTGACTCGTCCCGAGTTCTCCCCGAGTTCGGCCCAAAGACAGCAGGGAGGCTGAGGGAGTCTAAACCGGGAGAATCCGGCAGCGGCAAACAGCTGCTTATCTGGAGCCAATAGAAAGGCGCGATAGGGCTTACTTGCCCTTGCGCGCTAGTCCCAAAGCGGGGGAAGCTTAACCTGCAGCGGAATCCAATCGGGACCCACTATGACCCACTTTGCGGCCGGTGGCCAATTTGTTTTATCTGCAGCCAATCACAGCCCCGATAAGCTTGGTTTGTCTGTCCAATGATCCGCCACTGATAGCAGGCTTGACTGCTTGCTTCCTCAATCTACCTGGTCTCGCGATAAGGCCCATCGAAGTCTCCTTGAGAAGCGCAAGTATGCAGGCCGATAAACCCTTTAGTTATCTATCTATCTATCTAGGAGGATGTAACGAGAGAAGCTGCATATCCAGGCCTATATAAAGCGTCAAGAGCCACTGTGCTCCGTAGAACTCGTGGAGCGTCCACGTCCCCAGGACTTTCCCCGGAGAGATGGCCTCCGCTGCCGAATCGGAGAAAGTCCACCGATTGGATTTCGGCAATTCCTCTCACGAGGAGCCCCCTGCGAGCCAAGACTCAAATCTTCCCACTGAAGATCCACGGACGACAAGCGGAAAGTAGTTGCTTCTCGCCACTGCTGCGGCTTCGAGAGCCGGCCCCCCCTCATGCCATCCACTACGTCTCATGGTGATGTATAGGGAATGTCCTCGTGTGTCCTCGTGTGTCCTCATGTGTCCTCATGTGTCCTCCGTATGAAGCATATGATCCCTTCGTCATGGCTGATAAGGGTCTAATTATCCACTTAGCTAGGGGGGAGATAAGCACAGGAATAAGAATGATTCAATGTTTCACAGAACCTCCAGATCTTTTAAGCGGAACCTAACTTCCTCGTACTATGGTGTCTAATCCCTACGAGCCTGGCTCCTAGTATAGAACGTGTTGTGTGCAGCCAAGCCGGGGTTTATCGCCCGTGGAGTGGATTATCCGATTGCTATTGTCATAATCTTTTTTTCGACCTGTCAGCCCTGCATTGGCTCCTCCTCCCTTCAGCAATTCTCGAATTCTCGCTACGCGCGCCTGGGGGAATTAATTCCAATTTGCTTGCGGAGCCAGAGCTGCGACGGCTAGCAATTGCCCTTTCTTCCGAGGTCTCGTTGCTTTTTCCCCTTGTTATCTCTTGCCTTTTCGGCCGTTCTCGCTGGTCCGATTTTAGGCCCAGGTGGGCCCCGGTGTCGATCCGAGTCAAATCGCTCACTCCGCTGTTTCCAGAATTCTTTTTTATATTTCCCTGGCCCCCGTTCGTCTCTTCTTCTCCACGCGGAGTTCTCTTTGTCTTCAATCTCGACCTTGTCACCATATCCTCCTAGACCACCCAGAACAAAACAACACCCAAAAAAAACACCCACAACCCCGAAACACTCCCCATCACATCCTCCCGACTTTGCTCTTCACGAGCTCAAAGAGCTCTCCCGATCTCTGACCATGTCCGATTTCAATGGGAAAAGCGCTTATGCGCCAGACTATGCTTCCTACAACTGGGTTGGAGCCCCGTCCAACTACGATCTTTCGACAAACCCAGACTTGGGTGGTAACTCTCGTACGTGATTCCCTCGGTTCGCTCTTCGGCAGCTGCAATTGGCTTGGACTAGCGGATTCTAACTGTTTTTTTCTTTTCTTTTCCTCAACAGGCACAGAGAATGTGAATAAGTGGTTTCAGTCAGGCGATCAAGCCTACATCATCGTGGCTTCCGCGATGGTGTTGGTCATGGTGCCTGGTCTGGGTTTCCTGTATTCTGGTCTGGCTCGGCGAAAGTCTGCTCTGAGTATGATTTGGGCCTGTATGGCTTCATTCTCAGTCATCACTTTCCAATGGTATTTCTGGGGATACTCTCTTGCCTTCTCCCCGACCGCGACAAACGGCTTCATCGGAAATTTGCGCAATTTCGGTTTGATGAAAACTTTAGCTGGCCCCAGTCCTGGCTCACCATTGATTCCAGATATGCTCTATGCGTTCTACCAGGTGAGTTTTAAATGGATCAACTTGAAAAGATTTCCTTTGTTCAATCGCTAATACTGGCCTGCAGATGCAATTTTGTGGCGTTACAGCAGCTATCGTCATGGGAGCCGTTGCCGAACGCGGTCGGCTTCTTCCTGCGATGGTTTTCACGTTTATCTGGGCAACAATTGTTTACTGCCCTCTGGCCTGCTGGGCTTGGAACGTCAACGGATGGGCTTATAAATATGGTGTGATGGATTATGCTGGTGGTGGCCCTGTTGAGATCGGTTCTGGATTTACTGCTTTGGCCTACTCCATGGTCCGGTCGCCGACAGGAGCGTATGATGCTCAATTTCCGCCCTCATAACGTTTCGCTCATCCTTCTCGGTACTTGCTTCCTCTGGTTTGGCTGGCTGGGATTCAACGGAGGCTCCTCTTTTGGTGCCAACATGCGCGCCACCATCGCTTGCTGGAACACCAACTTGACTGCCGCCTTCGCTGCTATTACATGGGTTCTTCTCGACTGGCGCCTTGCTCGCAAATGGTCCATGGTCGGCTGGTGTTCCGGCACAATCTCGGGACTTGTGGCGGCTACTCCAGCTTCTGGTTTCATTACCCCATGGGCTAGTGTTATCCTGGGAGTCGTGACTGGCATTGTTTGTAACTACTCGACCAAGATCAAGTACTGACGACTCTATGGATGTGTTGGCTGAACACGCCATCGCCGGAATTGTCGGACTAATTTTCAACGCGCTCTTCGGCGACGACTCTATCGTTGGCCTCGACGGCGTCAACACCGGCACTGGTGTCGGCGGATGGGTCATTCACAACTACAAGCAGCTTTACATCCAGATCGCTTATATCTGTGCAACTGCCTCTTACGCCTTCGTCATGTCCACCATCATCGCCCTCGCCATCAACGCCATTCCCGGCTTGAACCTGCGTGCTTCGGAGGAAGCTGAGCTCCTCGGTATGGACGACGACCAGCTGGGTGAATTCGCCTACGACTACGTTGAAGTCCGCCGTGACTACCTCGCCTGGACTCCCCAGAAGCAGGACCAGCTCGAGGACGGTCACCACATCCCCGCAAACGAGCGCTACGGTATCGGCGAGCACAGCGACATGATGCTCGATGGTCACCCTCCTAACGGCATTAGCCAGAGTAGCCGCGGTGGTAGCGAGGGCGATATGGCCATCCATGAACTCAAAATTGCTCCTGCGCCGCGCCAAGTGGCTGAGAACAACCCACCTGACACTGGTGAAGCTGTCGAATATCCCTCTGCGCTACGGTCTGTCAACGAAAAGGCTGAAGACGCATAATCTTCTCGCCCTTTCTGTCTATCTTGTTTCTGTTATTGTCCCTTTTTCTACTCTTCGATATCCCCCTCTAGCGTGTTTTTCTAGTATTTCTTTTTTTTTTTTTTTTTCCTTTCGCATTTACAAAGCCTGCGGCTTTGTTGTTTCATCCCCTCCAATATCAAATCCTCTCGACCTCGTCCCTTTGATATACCTCCTCTTCCTCCGATACTACCTTGGCACATATCCAACATCATCTACCCCCCAAACTTCTTCCGATGTCCTCATTACTACACTATCTATCCTCCTCCCGCTCTCACATCTCAACCGTCCACCTATTATCCTGTTGCTACACTGATCTGGGAAAAGTAAATCCCCTGTGCTCTTTTTTTTTCTTCTTTCTTGCCTGGCGTTTTCTTCTGGGACGGGCCGGTGTCATTATTATCTCGCCAATTTATCTTTTTTTTTGGTCTGGAAAATATGTACGTTCATATGCGTTTGATGTTTATTGAAGCCCGCAATGAAGCTACGCTGCTTGGCAGACTTGGAAGATACCTGTTTTAAAATATAGAGAATTTTGATTCGATATTCACATATCTATATAAACAGCTCAATGTAAGATATGTAAGATGCAATCTACACACTACACTATATCATCAACACCCCCCCATCTCGCAACCATACATACAAGCTTGACCCAAACTATACTCATCCCCGCCTCACCATCCCCCTAACCCGCACCCTCTCCTCCCGACTCAGCTTATCAACCACCTCTCCAGCCTCCCCCCCGCCAAGCACCTCATCCCACTCATCCTCATCCATACTCATCACAAGCGTCATCTGCACACACCGCCCCAGCACCTCCCGATGCCGGTACCGGCCCGGCATCCCCGCCCCACCGACCTCCACCGCCGCACTAACCACCCCCGCGATATCACGCTCTAGCCTCGCCGCCCCGAGCGCATTCACCCGCCCCTGGTACGACCATAGCCGCTTCTCCAGCAGCCGCGCGAAGTACGCGATCGTCACGCCGAGAAGCCGGTCGAAGGCGTGCACGGTCAGGATCCGGGATAGGGGGCCTAGAGCCTCGCTCCAGCCGGCTGCGAAGCGCGGGCGGACAAGCTCTTTGCTGCTGCGCTCGGAGTAGTCATCATGGTGGTGGTCTGGGGCGGAGGTATCGTCTGGTTGGTATTCTATGTCGCGGAAGGCGTCGGCGAGGATGGGCCGGAGGCGGTGCTTGATTATGTTGTTGAAGACGACTTGGATGCCGTCTGTCAGGAGCTCGGTTACTTTTGCGTCGAAGGAGGTGGCTAGGGAGTGGAGGGTTTTGGAGACTAGGAGGGCAGAGTGGGTGGTTGGGAAGAGGGAGAGGAGGTGGTCGGTTGGGGATTCGGGGGAGGAGGGGTCTGTTGCGGAGGGGGCTTGTTTGGAGCCCGAGTTGTTTTGCACGATGCGGCGGATGTAGTCGACGCCGATGTCGAGGTTGTTGATTTGGACGAGGAAGGAGATTATTGTTTGCTCGTTTGGCTGGGTCCCCTGGGTTGGGGCGCGCGGGTAGTATTCGTCGCGCATTTTGCGTTGAGTCATGCCGATGAAGTCGGAGCCTAGCACTCGGGATAGGGTTGGCACGACGTTGGTTACCACGCTTTCTTGGGAGGTTGCGAGGGATTGTTGGAGAACTTTGTCCACGATGTACATGATTGTGTCAACAGCGGATGTTATATAAGGGGGATCTGCTCGGATTGGATGCTGTAGACTCAACCCGGTTGGCGATTCGTCGAGCTGGAATGCTTTTTCGACGGACCGGCGGAAGAAGAAGGTTGTCATGACATTGAATGGGTTCACCAGGCGGTCGTTGATTTTGCGGGCCAGAGAAGACTCTTGGAGGAACGCAGGTGGTGTAGACTGCTGTTCTTCATTGTCATTTGCATCATCGGTTGGAGGCTGCAGGATATAGGTCAGCGTTGATCATGAGGTAATAGTCGGATCTTGAACTTACATTGCAGGCACCGGTAAGGAAACGGCAGTATAGAGACCACCGGCCTAACATAATTGCCATCTCGTTGAGTATCTCGTCGATCTCTCGCATATCAACTCCTTCCTCGTCGGCAGTTGGCACAACTGGTGACTGGACACGATTCTGGCCACGCTGAGTAGGCAAGAAGCTCTGGACAAGGAATGTGAAGGCATAAGACTTGACATCCATGAGCTTGCGATCCACGTGGCGCTCATCGCTCCAAGTATCAAGAATAATGCCCCCTTGAACATCGGCCTCAACCTGTAATCGCTCAATGACACGGGCCATCTTGCGAGGCCCATAGTGCCGCTCCACCAGCCCACTGTGGCTGTCGATAATCCCGGCAATATGCTCAAACAGCTTGGTCAAGGCGTTCGCATAGAAGAATCCATCCTTAGCCGCGCCGGTATTATTGAGATTCCCACGAGCCCGTGCAGCCACACCCTGACAGACATACCGCCCGTAAACATCCAATCCAACCTCAGACCGACCAATGAGCGGAAACAACTTGAAGAACCGAGTAATCTTGGCCCCATCATTCTCCTGAACCGCCTTGTCGAACTCGCGCAGAAACAACCCACACAAGGATTCAGCCGCATTGTCCAGCGTCACGCTCGGTGCATCAGGCACCTCCGCCGTAGGAACCATCTCTGCTGCAAACGCGCCATTGACCACTGCGCTCGGCACCTGCGCCGCTCGGTGCAGATAGCTGGCTGCCGTTTCCCAGTCCTGAGACGCCCCCATGGACCCGGTCACGCCCAATGCACACGCCTTGAGCTCGGCAACCTGCTCAACCACCTCCAGTGTCGCCTTGACCCGTTCCTGCTCGAGATCTAGTCGGCGTACCGCGCGGGAGATCCGGTCGGCGGTGCCGGAGGCTTCAGAGAGCATGCTGTGGCTGATAGTTCGCGTGGTGGCTGTCTGCGTGCCGATGTGGGCGCGCATTAGATCCAAGCGGCCCAGTTCTCGCGAGAAGTCCTTTTGGGAGGACACCAGGGCATCGAGGCGGGCGGTTACCGAGGCTTCTTGGGTTTGGAGGTGGGATAAAGCGGCTTTGATTTCAGCGACGGAGCTGGCATTGAAGATGTCGGGCTGGGTAGACTCAATGGCATATTTGGGAGCGGCCTTTGAGGAAGGGCCATGGCCGTTGGAGGGCAAGTGAGAGACGGCCATGGTTTTGAGGGAGCCTTCAATGTGGGAGCTGGAACTCCAACGTTGTTGACAGCGATACATAAAAGACCCGCGGGCGGTGAGGGCGGGCTTTGGCGTCGCCTCGAGACAATAAAAAAAAGATCCCGGAGGCTGATTGAGGTTGCTTTGCTGCTTGTCTGGAGAGAGTCATGGTCTTTATTGAGGCAGAGACGCTTTTCCTGGATCTTGTTTGCTTTGTCTGCGTTTGAAATACTTAAGCTCGCCATCCCTGCTTCCTGCCCTCCAAACTCCACACATCTCCCGTTCCTTATCATTCATTTCAGCTTTGCGCTACTATTGCTTCTGTAAAGCACTTGACTTATCGCCAAGATCGGTCGTCGTTACAAACCTCGCCACCAGAAGCCCCAGAGACATCGTGGCCGCAAAATGGGTAACGAAGAGTCTACACTCGTGGACGAGTGTACTTCCCCATCAGTGCTCGAGGCCCGTAACATGGAGGGGGTGGCCAAGTACATCAGAGAGCATAATGTTAAGAAGGTTGTTGTGATGGTATGTCTATGATATCCACGGCAGAACGACGGAAGCTCGAAGATTTAAGATCTAACTAGAAAATAGGTTGGGGCAGGAATAAGCACATCAGCAGGCATTCCTGATTTTCGATCCCCAGATACTGGACTCTATGCAAATCTCGCATACTTGGATCTTGACGCGCCAGAAGATGTGTTCGACATCGACTTCTTTAGGGAAAACCCCAAACCATTCTACGTGCTGGCTCGCGAACTTTACCCTGGTCGATACAGGCCTACAATCGCGCACTCTTTTATCAGACTGCTCCACGATAAGGGTATACTTTTGAAACATTTTACACAGAATATCGATTGTCTCGAGCGCCAGGCAGGTGTCCCCGGCGAGTGTATCGTCGAAGCTCATGGTAGCTTCGCGACGCAACGATGCATTGAGTGCAAGACAGAGTATCCGGATGACAGAATGCATGAGCACGTCGAAACTGCCGAGATCCCTCATTGCCCTGGATGCAATGGACTGGTAAAGCCTGATATTGTCTTCTTTGGGGAGGCTTTACCAAGTGAATTTTTTGAACATCGCCACAAACCGGCAGAAGCAGACCTATGCATTGTGATGGGGACTAGTCTGATGGTGCAGCCATTTGCAAGCCTACCATCCCTGTGTCGAGACGGCACACCGCGTGTCTTGATAAATATGGATCGTGTTGGTGGGATAGGATCACGACCTGACGATGTTCTTCTTCTGGGAGATTGCGATGCTGGCGTACGCAAGTTTGCCCAGGCCTTGGGATGGGAAGAGGAGTTGGAGGCGCTCTGGGAAACGACCAAACTAGAACCCCAGACTAGGGAGGAAACCCCATCAGAACCTGATGAAAAGTTAAAGCTTGAATTAGAACGGGTGACCAAGGGTATCGACGATGTTTTGGGTGTGACAAAGGCGCACGAACACCGCGTTCGTAAACAGTTGGCGAAAGAAGACGCCTCACAGTCCAGATCGTCCGAGAATGGACTGGCGCATGTCTTCCCGCACCTGGCAGCCAAACGCAACTAAGATGAATCTGGATTATGACCTGAAATGAAGCTCTCGGTTGATAGCCATTAGCCATTAGCCATTAGCCATTAGCCATTAGCCATTAGCCATTAGCCATTAGCCATTACCTGATAGACGCATGAAAAGAAAGATCTACCTTGAATTTCCAGCAAAGCCCCGAGGATTCTCCACGTAGACGTTGTTCTGTACTGTAGCCCAGGCCAACGGGCCCCCCACTTCGCGTCCCATTGATCTCATAGCTGATCTCATCAGGAAAAAGTGCCAACAGGTGGGGTTCGAGCTCGCGACAGCTAAAACAAGCGACCTGATTAGTGGGAAGTGGGACGCCCAGAAGCCAAATGCAAGGAAAGCGAAGCCCGAGCACCCGAGGATTGACTTTCCCACCGGCACCAAATCAAGGCGATCGCTGCCCCACGTCCTTATCGTCTTCTTCCTCCCTTGATTCTTGTCCCTTTCGCTACGCATTCGCGCATTCACCCCACGAATTCAAGATGGTTGGAATCGGTCCCAAGCAGCCTCCTTCCCGCAAGGGTAAGCTTTGTTGTTCCTCGAGCTGCTGTGTCATGCTAATCCGCGCCGTGGGGTAGGCTCCATGCATGACGTGCCACAGAATCTTCTGCAGCAGATCAAGGACTTCGAGGATGAGTTCACCGTGAGCCGCGAGAAGTTGAAGGCGATCGTTGAGCACTTTATCAAGGAGCTTGAGAAAGGTAGGTTTGTTCTCCGCGACGCCCCGAGTTTGCGCCATTGCGATGAATTGAGGCTGATCAAAAACAAACCTTAGGGTTGACTGTCGAGGGCGGCAACATTGTGAGATCTGCGGAAACACCTCAACCTACAATAATGTACTAATTGCTTCTATCGCAGCCTATGAATGTTACCTGGGTCATGGGATTCCCCGACGGCGATGAACAGGGTACCTTTTTGGCTCTCGACATGGGTGGCACCAACCTGCGCGTTTGCGAAATTACCTTGACCGACAAGAAGGGCGCGTTCGACATCACCCAGTCCAAGTACAAGATGCCGGACGAGCTTAGAACCGGTACTGCTGAGGAGTTGTGGGAGTACATCGCC
>KZ118964.1:45465-58596 GCA_002153405.1 Mycosphaerella populi pn0402 | reverse complement strand
TGCAGCAGTTCATCGAGTTCCACCACGAGGGCGAGGATTTGGCCAAGCTGCCTCTGGGTTTCACCTTCTCGTACCCGGCAACCCAAGATTACATTGATCATGGTATTTTGCAACGCTGGACTAAGGGATTTGACATCGACGGTGTTGAGGGCCACGATGTCGTGCCTCCCTTGGAGACTATCCTGAAGAAGCGGGTATGTTGGTATTTGCTGCATAAATGTAGGCTTGATCTAACTCATTATTATTTTAGGGCTTGCCTATCAAAGTTGCTGCCCTGATTAACGACACTACCGGCACAATGATTGCTTCGGCTTACACCGACGCAGAAATGAAGATTGGTTGTATCTTTGGAACTGGTGTTAATGCTGCATACATGGAGAATGTTGGATCTGTACCCAAGATTGCGCACATGAACCTGCCCCCAGACCTACCAATTGCTATCAACTGTGAATATGGAGCGTTTGATAACGAACGCGTGGTTCTCCCCTTTACCAAGTTTGACGAAATCATTGACCGCGACTCTCCCCGCCCTGGCCAACAGGCTTTCGAGAAGATGACCGCTGGTCTCTACTTGGGCGAGATCTTCCGATTGGCTCTCCTGGACATTGTCGACAACAAGCCTGACCTGATTTTCAAGGGTGAGGATGTTTCGAAGTTGCGCAAGCCATACATTTTGGACGCATCATTCCTCGCTCGCATTGAGGAAGATCCCTATGAGAACCTGTCGGAGACCCTTGACCTTTTCACAAAAGAATTGAACATCCGCCCAACCAAACCTGAACTCGCACTGTCTCGCCGCCTGGCCGAGTTGATTGGTACCCGTGCCGCTCGTATCTCAGCCTGTGGCGTGGCTGCCATCTGCAAGAAGAAAGACATTGAGTCTTGCCACGTTGGTGCTGACGGTTCCGTTTTCACCAAATACCCTCACTTCAAGGCCCGTGGAGCGCAAGCTCTGCGTGAGATCCTGGACTGGGCTCCTAATGAGAAGGACAAGGTCATCATCATGGCTGCTGAGGATGGTTCCGGTGTGGGCGCCGCCCTCATTGCCGCCCTCACTCTGAAGCGTATTAAGGCCGGCAACTTGGCTGGTATCCGTAACATGGACGAGATGAAGACTCTTCTTTGAACGGGACTCCCACATCAATACTAAACGATAAAAAAAAGGAAACAGGAAAAAATCAAGATCCTGGATATTCGCAAGCATTTCCTGCACCGGGTTCCCATCTTTGGTCATATGGAGTGATAACTAGACGTTGGCAAAGTGGCACTGCATATTTTCTGGGTCGGGGTGATGAGGATAGAGGGAGGATACGATGCTTGACACACAAAATGACCATGAAGACCAATGAAATACCAATCCATAGCGTTCAACAAAGACCGAAGCCCTCTCTTCAGATCGTAAAATCTCGTAGCGAGCTAGAAACAAGATACAATGCTCGGCCAGCGCCCGAGGAGTGAAACGTTGGAAATTTGACTTCAACACGCAATATACGCTTCGATGTCGTGATCGCACCCACTTTGTGCACTTCGAGCCGAGTTCAGAACAACAAATATCAAGAATATCATACGGAAGAATCTCATATGGAAAAATATCATATGGGAAAAAATATCTACCGGAATATAAAATCTTGGTTGCAGTGAACGAAACTCTCGTAGCATCTCGCTGTCGTCGCTGTCGCCCCCGTCGGGAAGGCTCTACATCCATCTCCATCGATCAGCACTTTAATACTCAATTAGCAATTCATCCGGACCTCTAGTGGGGAACATGGCTTACAGGTTCCCTGTACCCCACACGCGTCAACGGTAGTACGTAAAAGGTCCTTCCTTTAAAGGGATGCGTGGCCCAAATGCATGGAAGATTCTTGGGAAAAGAGGATTTCACCTATTCGGGCCGAACCTTTGCATTTAAAATCCTTCACCTAGTGGAAACTCTCAGAGAGTCCTCAGGCAACATGGTAGACCCCGAGAAAGAAGTCGCTGCTACTGCGACTTCTCCTCCGTTATTGTCTACGGCCTCTTCGGACCGCGACGACAACTATGAGACCTATCGACTCAATAGGGGCCTTGAATATACTGCCGAGGAAGAGAAATCGACTCTCCGGAAGATTGATATGAGGTTGATTCCGTTGCTGTTCTTAATATACTTGTTGCAGGTATGTTGCGCTGGGTTCGGCCTGTGTACATGGGATTGCTGCTGACTGCCGCAGTATCTGGATAAGAATACCCTCAATTTCGCTTCGGTATATGGTCTGAAAGAAGGGACTGGACTTCATGGACAAGACTATTCCTGGTTAAGTATGTTTTCGCTGGCTTTTGTTTGTTCTGCCTGCTTCTCGTGCTAATCGAGTACAGGCTCCATCTTCTACTTCGGATACATGATCGCCCAGTACCCTGCGGGGTTGGCTATCCAAAAACTTCCGGTCGGAAAATTTCTTGCTTGGACGACTATTGGTGAGATACAGGAGACAAGTCTATCCGTGGTAAATAAGAATCGGATACTAATCATGCTATAGCATGGGGTGGCATTTTGATGACGACGCCAGCATGCTACAATTTCGCTGGCATCGCCTCTAACCGATTTATACTGGGCATGGTGGAAGCTGTTGTTAACCCAGGTTTTGTGCTTATGATGGGAATGTGGTACACAGCGAAGGAACAGCCTCTACGCCTGGAAGCATGGTACTGTACCAATGGTATCGCGACTATGTTTGGCGGGTAGGGACATAACCTAACTATTCTAATCGATGTAAGCAATCTTATTAACCATCTCGTCTAGATTGCTCGGATACGCTATCGGACACATCACAAGCGGACTACCAAGATGGATGTACGTCTTCCTCATTTTCGGCGCCGTTTCAATCACCGTGGGCATCTTTGCCCTGTGGCTTCTTCCGGACCTTCCATCCACAGCAAAGTTTCTGAATGAGCGCGAGAGAGCCATCGCCATTGAACGTGTCGCTGTTAATCGGCAAGGTGTCAAGAACCACCGATTTAAATGGGACCAGGTCGGGCAAGCTGCGCGTGATCCTAAGACTTGGCTCTTATTCTTCATGGCCATTGGCGCACAGGTGCCAAACTCCGCCATTACTAGTGTATGTACCCTTGGACGGCTTCCAAAGTTTACCATGCTTTCCTCGAACTTTCTCAGACTGACACAACTCATAGTTTACATCTATTATCGTGAAATCATTCGGTTTCGACACCCTGGGTACTCAATACTTACAGATCCCCGGTGGTGCAGTCCAATTCCTTACAATCCTCTTCGGGGGCGTCTTCGCCACAAAGTACGAAAGCAAGTTCCATGCTCGCAGTGCTTGTATGATCTTCGCAAATGTCACTTGTATCATCGGAGCGGGTCTGCTCGTCGGGCTCCCGGATTCAAATAAATGGGGCCGTCTAGTGGCGCTGTGGCTCTGTTTCTTCCAGGGCTTGGGATTTAGCATGGCATTGACGACTCTCAGTTCTAATATTGCTGGATATACCAAGAAGCAAGTTACGAGTGCTCTCCTGTTCACTGGCTACTGTGTCGGCAACATCATCGGACCGCAGACGTTCAAGTCGAGTGAGGCGCCGGGCTATCATAGTGCATATATTGCGTGAGTTCCAAAACTTTCTGTCTATGGTGATGTAGAAATTAACTAACAGCCCCTCACAGAATGCTTGTCGGTTACGTTGTCAAGCTGTTATGCATTGTTGGCTTGTACTTGTATATGTACCTGGAGAACAAGCGCCGAGACAGAAAGGCCCTTGAAAGTGGTGTTTCCGAGGATGACGCCGTTGAAAATGGCATGCTGGTATGCAAACACCATTGAATCTGGATCTGATCAAGGAAATGAGGCTAATAGAATTTCTACAGGATCAAACGGAAATTGATAACAAGGGTTTTAGATATGTCTTATAGGTTGCCTTTGCGAGGATCAATTGAATTTCAATTACTTGTCAAGATGGTGGTCATGAATACTTATCAGGTGTTCAGATGATCAAATTTGCGCTGCTCTCGGTATAGATGTAGATTTACAAATTTTTGTAACATGTATAGCTAAACTCCAAATGATGACGTTTAAGAGGGAACTACGTATATTGAGATATCCGCTACAGGTGATTTGTAGACCCCCAAGATAGCCTTTTTTTCCCCTTCTTTCCTCTGTACACATCTCCGGATGGTATCAATCGTTATTATTAATTTTCCTCCGGCAACTTTCCCCCTAGAGCCTGCCTCAAATTACACCTTACATCAAGGCCTGACTGGTCCTGGTGTCTTGAATATAGTCTGATTCATTTGGCATCGAAGCGGAAGATACGGCCGCTATCAAGCACATTGATCATTTGATATAGATAATAACACATTTTAATACTATCAGCCAGTGCCATACCTTCTCATTATCCTCTTTGCACCTCCAAGCTTCCAAGTTATATGCGTTTGGAAAATAAACGTCCCCCTCCGAAAAAGACCCGGAGTGCATAAACAGAGGCTTTTGGAACAAGAAACGTCCCCTTTGAGCAAGTCCTCATTGAATAATCAAGTCAATCAACTCCCAAAACCCTTGAAAAAAATATAATTGACAGCAATATCATACTTTCAGAAGGTTGACGTTTGACAGTTTGCGACCGCATCTACCAACACCAATAAAGTGGATCATGCTGGCATGCATGGTTCATGAGTACTGAGCTTGGATCAAGTTACTCTCTACCAGTCCCATATGTGGGTACAGAAGTATCCCCCGGGTTTTCTTTTTAGTATTGAAGCAGATCTGCCTTGTCCTATCCAATTTCTGGAGCCCCATTCGAAGTAGGTCTCGGGATCTCTGAGCAGGATCGTATCAGTCTAAAATGATGTTTTACATATTCCTTTGCCGTCTCAGCACGGCGTAAGGAGTACGTACTAAAATTGAATTTCTAGAGTATCGCGGCCCATTTTGTAACAGGGTCTGACTTCCAAGTAACACCAGCGCCGTAGCATTGGCGTTGCTAAAATTAGCGCTGAACTCTCTTCAACCCTAACTAAAATTACTTGAATGCTACCAAACGGGACGATCACACGTGTTGAGATTGGGATCATTATATTTAAATCTTGGACAAGAATATACACAGCGACATATATTTCAATGGTGCTCTATACAATGCGGCTTTGGGCCATCAGATCAAGTCACGCGTTGAAGGGACCGGTGCATGTGTGTAAGCGTGCAAGCAGAGCCGCAAAGGGAGGCTCTGACCCCTTGGCTCCCGCATGCCATTCTAAAGGGTGTCTCTGAGTGTCCACAACCACGTTTTTAATATATTACTGTGGTAGGGACGACTCTCGGCGTTCAAATATAAACCCGAAAATCACAAGCCGTTTGAAACCCTGGTTCGACGTGGGCTTGTTACGCGGGCGTCTTAGTGCTTATAAATTGAAGTCGTGGCATCGTCGAATCAGAACCAAGGGGATACATTTAGCGTCGCTAGAAAACTTGGGGATAAAGATACAGAGAAGCACTATTGCCAAATTTGGGCATTAGTCGCTAGCTCCGAAAAGAAAAAGCCGTTATAAGCGGCCCTTATCCGGATTAGGTATTAGTTTCTAACGGCGAAAACTAGTTAACTAGTAACTAAAGGATCAGGATCTGAGTCAACTCCTGCAACTTCCGTTCTCTGGGACTGCTACCCGACCTGTGGATCTATAAGCGTGGAACGCAATCCTTATTCTGGTGATCAATGCGATGTCAAAAATTAGCTTTGTCTAGACAGCCTCCACATGAAGAAATCCTCCCTAGACCTGATCGTGTAATATAGTAGTTTGTGCAGATCTGCTCCATATAACGCACAAATAACACCACAGAAGAACATCAACAAACTAATGATAGTGGGCAGAATGAATAGGAAAATATTAGATAACTTTAATTGTTCAAGTTGACGCCTGTGAATGCATCGTATAGTCATTTAACCGTTGAATGTTTTGGTCCCCACTAAAAATACATGTAAATCCTTTCAAAAATTCCGTACTCTGTAAAGCGCTTCGTATTCGTTTACATCCCTAAACCCTCGTCACTTTGCGCGAGTGTTCTTCTGATGAACCCGCTTATAATGGTCCCTCATATTGTCCATCCGACTAAAGAGACGAGTACACCCCTCCCACTCACAAGTAATAGTAGGGTTATGGCGTGCCTCGTGTCGCGCGCGGTCCTTCCTGCTTGAGAACCCGCCAGATATAGACTTGGGACAGCCCTGATTTCGGCAGAAAAGGTGCCGTGAGTGGCGCTTGTAGTGCTTTCGGAGATCGCAGCCTCGCTCGAACGAGGACTTGGAACTACAACCGGGGAAGGTGCAGCGCCAACTGCCGTCTTCTAGTTGAGCGCCCAGGGTTAAGAGGTCGCTTGTTCCTGCTTGGGGAGAGTCGGCGGGAGGAGTTGGAGAGCTCGACTGGGGAGATTCACTGAGATGTGATGATGGTTCAGGGGTTGGCCATGAGAATAGACTCTCGGTGTCTGTGGGTGCTGAGTCGCTGTATAGAGGCATCTTAGGCATGTTGGGTACTTGAAGCCATGTGTAGTCTTCTGTTGTGGGAATGGTGCTGCCCTGGAGGATTGGACTGTCCATTGTGGCCATATATGGTGAATAGGTATATGGCAGCGCATGTTGTGACTCTAGCATTGTTGTGTGTGGTGGGAAGTATAGAGAATCGAAGTTCTCTTCTTCCAGTACGGGATACCCGTAGGACATGGGGATGGAGAAAGCCGCGTTATGATTCATGTTGGCTTAGAATAGGATTTGTATTTTGGACTATTGCGATTCTATGCCGAGAGGGATTGACAGGTCTTTAAATAAGGTATGAAGAAGGGTTCGGCCACATGGTCGATCACAACGGAGTTCTGTTGACGGTATCCGGAGATACCTGTAGGGCTAGGTGGGCAGTGCTGGCAGCCCCCAAATGATTGGATCCCACAACCGTGGATTAGTGGATCTTGTCAGATCCTGCCCGTTTTAGGCAATGCTGCTTGACTAGGATAAGGTGGTTCAGCTTGTTTGACGCGCTAAGATCACACTGGGCGCTGAGTCGCGAATCCCACTGCACGGCCAACGCCAGCCAAGCCCCTCAGCTCGAGGGCTCGTGGCTACTGCAGCTGCGTGCATCACCGCCATAATCTGGCGCGTTACCTTATAATTAGGTGAAACTGCCCCCAAATGTGTCGGTGTGGTCGCAACCGTTGAAGGTTTTCCCTCCCACGGAGAATCTCCTTCCAGCGGCCCAGACCGCTCACCCAGATTCGAGGGCGCCGCCATAATATACGTCAGCAAGCATTCAGGTGAGCCAATAAACGTCTAGTTCTATTCGAGATTATCACCGAAAGCTCGCATCGAGGAGGCTATTCCTCCCTCTCCCCCGAAAGACTCGGGTCCGGCGAATTTGCTACTAATGCGTTCCGTCCTGAATAACTGGATGACAGATCACATTAGTCCCCAATAGGAATAGTACCTAATGGCCTGTCTGCGCTAGAAGATTCATCCTGCGTAAGCATGGTAAAATCATGGCCGCTCTGCTGAGGGCTGACAAATAGACTACAGCTAACTAACTGGGCCCCGGATCCTGGGACTCTAGTGATGACAATTACGATCTGGATCAATGGTGGCTTTGCGATTATTGTACACCGTAATGAGCCACTTCTAGTCCACTCCGTGCCGGGATATAATAAGACTGGGCTGTGGAAACTTAAATTCCGTGGGGTTCCATAAGTCTGGTAGAAGCTTATAGCATGTGGGACTGCAGAAGATATCCAGTCCTAAATAGGTAAATACTCAAAAAGGGGCGAGCAAGGCTGCGAGGCAGATTGCTGTTGTTGGGAATATTCCCGAAGGAGTCATATTTTAATACACGAATGCTTGGTATCACTCTTAATTTTAAAGCTTAGATGCCTTAGCCACCAACTGCGCATTTACCGGCGTGACAGCCTTTCCTGTTTGCTGGAATGAAAGGATGTTCTCCATACCAAGGCGCTCAAAGCCGATGTGGGAGTCCAATGAGGCTCCGGCGTTGTGAGACAGCACCTCCACATTCTTCATAGAAGCAAGTTCGGGGTTGACTTGAGGCTCGTTGAAGTGCACATCCAGACCCGCTGCGGAAAGCTGCCCACTCTTCAGTGCATTGATGAGAGCAGTCTCGTCCAGCAATTTTCCGCGAGCAATGTTTACAAGGCGCGATCCACGCTTCAGCTTGGACAGAAGGTTGGCATTCAGTAGAGTCTCGCCGCTGAAGGGAGTGGCTACAATGACGCAGTCTGACTCGGCGAGGAGGGTCTCCATAGACTTGTGGAAAGTCGCCTTGGACACGTCCTCGAGCTGCTGGGGCATTTTTACGATGTCGTGGTAGAGGATCTTCATGTCGAGAGCCTTGTATGCCTTCTCGGCCGTCCGGCGACCGATCTGACCAAAGCCAATGATGCCCAGGGTGTGGCCCTTTGGGTTTTGAGAGACCATGGCCAGGTTGCGGTTGGCATCCACAAACTTGTCGGCATCTGCAGTGCGAGCTGCCATGGCAGACCATGAGAAAAGACGGAATGTTGAGATCACCAGCCAAATAGCCGCATCGGCAACCGACTCCGTGCAAGCCGCGGCAGCATTGCAGTAGATGATTCCTGCAAGTCCTGATCAGAGCTGTGCACATTCAATGGGTCTATTTGCTTCTAAGACTTACCTCTCTTGGCCAAGGCAGCGGTGTTCACCCAATCGAAACCAGCGCCTGCGCTGGCAAAGATCTTACATGAAGAGGGCAGTAGCGAGATCAATTCCTCGTCCCAATTGCCCATTTCACCCCCTGTGTTCCAGAAAGGTCGGTACATAGCCACGAAGTCGCCAAACTTGCGCTCCTTCAGGGCTTGAATGAATTCGGGTCGCGACAGACTGTATGACCGGCGGACATCGAATTTCTCGTTGAACTGGGCGTATAATTCATGGTTCCAACGGATGTCGTCGCCCAAGTGAAGCACAATTGGTTTGCCCATTTTGACGGTGATATGTGAATATTTAAATCCCTTGCGATCAAAGCTACAAGAAACCCTCTATTTCAAGACTCTACCCAAAAAAAAAGAATTGAGAGATTTACCCCACGGATCTTAAATATCATCTGCTTCTTTCGACGGCATTTGGAGGTTTGCGGCCTCTGGAGGCACGGCTAATGAACAGCTCGGTTATTGAAATCCGACCCGTCTGCGAACTTCAAAGAGGCTCCCCACGCCGGAACTTGCTTTTCTGGGGGCCCCGCAAATTCAGTGGGAAAGTAGGTCCAATCATGGAGTTCACATTTGTTGACGGCTATCGAGAAACCTGGGTATTAACTGTGGGCTAGTGGCGATCTTTCTTTCCAGGGCGGAGTAAGTTGCCGTTTTTCAGTCTGCCAGAATTGTCTACACTTGACCCCTATCAACTGGACAAAGCTGGTTCGGTAGGTTCGGTAATTTGAATAAGCACTTTATATGCATAACTAGCTATTTTTGATCTGCTGGACCTTCAAATCGAATGGAATTGGGGGTTCCTTGGCTAAGGCACCTTTTAGCTAGACATCGCTCATTGTATGCCTAGTACTAAATGTGGATGAATAGGTAATGCTCAAAGGACAAGACTAAAGCCAAATTGCCATAGTAAAAAAGCTCATAATGAGATATATCTGGATTATAGGTTGTCTAGGCTCTCAATGTCCTTAATATTACTTTTCTGGAGCAGCTCCCCTTTACTCTGGTAAAAATGACAAACAAGCGGAACGTTGTTCCATTTGTATTTGGGTTGAACATGTTCAAAGACTACAAAATAATATTGCACACTCCCTCGTCGTATATATGGATAGCTGTTTAAGTCTTCATGTTGTAAGTTGGCGCCTTCAATCCTTTAATTCAAACGAATAACAACCTTTCCATAATTCTTTTGTTCCCAAAGATACTTCAACGCCTCTGGAGCCTGGCTAAACTCAAACGGTTGTGGATCGACTATAGGTTTGATGTCGTGCTTTTCAATGAAAGCATTGCAAGCTTCAAATTGTTCAACAGGTCCGATGTTGATGCCTCGAACAATAGCCAAGGTAGATAGAATAGATCCAAAGGTAGCTGAATCCTCATTCTTCTTGCCTGAAAGAAAGCCGACCATAGATATCACCCCTTCTACCCGAATTGCTTCGAGAGATTGCGGCATTGTGGCTTCGCCTCCCACCTCGACGACATGATGCACGCCTTCCTCGCCAGGAGTAAGGCTCTTTGCAGTTTTCCCCCAATTGGGATCCTCTTTATAGTTGATTATATGTTTAACTCCCATGGCCTTTAAACTTTCGATCTTTTTTGCTGAGGACGTCGTCGAAATAACATTAGCTCCAAGAGCTAGAGCGATCTGGATAGCAAATAGACTGACACCGCCAGTTCCCTGGGTGAGAACCCAGTCTCCAGGCTTCAGAGCTCGATCACTCAGTCCAAAAAGACAGTTCCAAACCGTGACAGCCGCACAAGAGAGCGTCGAGGCTTCGATCATGTTCAGATTCGCTGGCGCCGCGACAAGCGCCGTCTCTGGAAAAATGGCGTATTCGCGAAGTGTGCCATCGAGAAGGGTCCCGAGAGCGTATTTTCGGATTTCACGAGATGTGGTTCCGGTAAAATAGGCTTGGTTGAAGGCAGTACAAACACGGTCCCCAACCTTGAATCGACTTGTCGACTCACCGACGGCGATGACTGCGCCAGCGCCATCTGAGCAAGGGACCACGCCGTCGCGGGAGGCTAGAGGGTACGTGCCCATCGGGATTGCAACATCGCGATAATTCAAAGAGACGGCATCTATTTTGACTAGACAGTCTTTTGGTCTGATTTCCTTAATGGGGGCCTCTATACACTTGAGACCCTCCCATTGGCCATTGGGGGTCACGGTCCACTGCTTTGTTTTCGTGATGCTCATTGTGATATTCCAAGGCCAATAGAATTGTTTATTGCTTCCACATAGAGTGATAGTTGTTTGATATTAAAGGCTGGAGATAAAGATATTTAAGCAGTAGTTATGCTGCGATAACTATCAGCAGGCAGATTACAAATTCCCCGGAAGTCGGCACATCACGCGAAGCTAAAGCCTTGGATCCTCTGCAAGACAGAATTACTAATTAATAAAAATCACAAGGAAGAGTTGCTTATTTGTGAATGGCTTTTTTCAGGTCGTCTGGGACAATAAGCTTTTCTTCGCCGTTCAAAGAAACATAAATGCTCATGAGTCGTGGGTACCGAAAACTATCCTTCATACTGATTTATGATATCATTTTTGGCTCATGGTGCAGCAAAATTGATTTTCTTGCACTTTATATGTTCAGGGGCTTCGTTAAAGTAGACCCTATTATCTAACTATTGAACCGCCTGGCTGGCGTCGAGAGCCCCCTTGCGGCCAGTGGCACGCACATAAGGGTGGGCACAATCGGAGATTGTATTTATATCCCATGTCTCTAGGTGTTTTTAAGTTCAATATTTTACTTCCCAAGGGTATTGAGTGAAACGGCTATTTATGGCTTGTCTGAGTATCTTATGAAATTGGAAATATGATGAGGGTGTAGGAGAAAGCACTGAAACAGCGATTGGCCTACAAATCGTCACAAGGATGCGATTCTAGTCCCAAAAATCATCCTATCTGCTTCGTAATTTCTTAGACCCATTTATTAGGATTCTTTCTTATCGTCAATGTCAGTGTTAACTACCCAAGCTTAGAGCTCTATCAGCTTCCCACAATTTAGATTTCGATCGCTGTCGCAGAAAAAAGGCCCCTCAATGACTCAACAGACGCTACTCTAGCTGTAAAACCCATTCCGCAGCCTCTTTCGCGTGAACTTCCGCAGGGTCAATGATGGGAATCTCCGATGGAAGAGAATCTTTCTGGAACACGAAGCCCAGATCAGTGCTTCCAAGTATAATGGCTTGAGCTCCCCGTTCAATCAAAAGACGCGCCTCCGACACAAACATCGCTTTTGTTGACTCAGTCACACACGTGCGGCCTTTTGCGACCTCTTCAATCATGCCTCTATGCACTTCTTGAATTTGATCATCGGTGTCAGGAATAATTATCTCAAAGCCATGCTCCGAGTTCTGCAACCGCCCAACAAAGAAGTCGGGATCTTCTGAATCTAGCATGGTAAACTTAGGCCCTAAAAGACCCAGACGCTTGACCTGTGGGTGATTCGATTTGATATGCGTCGCAAGGCAATCTGCGATATGTAGCAGAGGAACTTTTGAGGCTGCTGCAAGTTGACTGGTCACTTTGTGGGCCAGGATAGCACACACAACAATCCCATCGATTCGTTGCGCCCCGGCGCTCAGGGCTTCAATTGCGTCTTTGTATACCGAGGCAAAGCTGGTCCAGTCGCTGGTCGATGCGTATTGTAGCATCGCCTCCAGATTGGCACTGTATATGTAAAGTGGCGCTGAGGCACGACCGCCAAGATGACTGCGAACAATGCTATTGATTGTCGTGTAGTATAGTTCGGTGACGTCGGGGGTCATTCCTCCGAGGAGAAGTAGGGTTCGCATTTTGTCGGCCATACTACACAATTGGTGAAGAATGCTAGTATATTGCAACACAAGAGAAATAGACCAAAACCTCAGATATCTTAAAATGAGAAATCGAAAGGCGAGACTGGCTTTTTCTTTAGAATAGATGAGTCAAACAATAACCGGGCGGGGGATTCGTCTTGCTAAGAGCTTAGCGCTTACCCTCGGCGTCTTATTAGCAAAACAGCCCCCTTCACGGATGTAATGGGAGGCTCCAAATCCGAACTCTGCTTTGGGGTATTCCTTGGTAATAATTATACGCAAAATCAGGTCAAGATTGCTGGGCATTTCGAACATTTATGCAGAAGCGATCTCGACCTTGGGGGATTATCTCGTAACCTTTCTAAAAACTACGCACAGCAAGCAAGAGACTTGATTTTACCCCAGCATAGTGCGAAGAAAGTGTTCTTTGTGGTGCAAGGGAGAACTCGCTCCCAGATTGTCATTGCTCGTAATAACCGTGCCATAACTAAAAACAAGATCCAAAACATAGATTATACTGATCGTGGCTCGCATGCCGGTGCGGGTGGTGGGTACAGAAACGGACGCGAATCTCTTCAAAAGCGAATACCATCGCGCCTGGTTTTGCGGGGGGGGGGGG